>RCUC01065450.1:0-80855 GCA_003697995.1 Taxidea taxus jeffersonii
CTTTAAAATCCAGCTACCCTTATGCCTGGACCTGAACATCATACTTCTGTAGAGCATAACTGTTGGAGGTCATTGATATTGTTTATTCTAGTCAATTGGATTTAAAAGATTGCCACAGCTATAATTCATCTCAAAGGCTCTATGACAGGCCACCTCCCATACTAAGTAGGCTTAGAGGAGACCTCGAACAGATTGGAAACTTAGAGGTGTCCCAACACCTCCAAGCCCTGAGAAAAACTCGAAGGCGCATCTCCTGAGAAACTTTAGAAAGGACCCCCTCAAACCATGATGGACAGGGCCCCACACTGTTGTTCTAATCACCCCTACTGCCCTCAGGGTCTTAGGTGTCCCTGGATGGGACCACTGCTCTAGAGTAAAGAATGGCCTTACCAGTTGGATGAATCACAAGGTGGAAAGCCCAACCAGATCCTACAGACCTGCTCTGGCTCCACCTTTGATGAGACCCCACCGACCGATGGACATCTGTTCACCATGGTCCCTGGTTATTGTCAACATGACACCAACACCCTCACCTCAGGAGTTTGACTTTACATTGTTCCCCCTTCTGACTGGACTTTCTCTTAGAAACTTGTTATTGTTATTGCTTATTGGGCAGCCTTAGGAACCTTAAGATGGATTTCTAAGTTCATAGAGAACATTATTACCATGCGAGCTACTGCCCAAATACTAGCCTTGCAGGGCCATGGTAATAGATGATAATGGTGCACTCTAAATTAGGTGTTTAAAGGGGCATCAAAGGGGGCAATGATAAGGAAAAACCACTCTAAAATGGCTGACCAAACCAGCAAGGGAATTCCAGTCCCTGTCTCAAAGCCCTCCTGGGTTCTTCTTTCCTACCCCATTTCACACGCACACCAAAAGTACCAAGTATGCAGAATTAGAGAAGGATATATATCCCCCTTCCTGCTTGTGCTTGGGGATCAGACCTTTGGAGAACAATCTCGTCTGAGCCCACTGGTGTTAAATAAACCTCCAATCCTCCAAAGTCTCCAAGTGCTGCTTGGTTCTTCTGCCAGGGTCCAGTTCAGGTTCTGCAACACTCTCTCATGCAAAAGTTACCCTCACTGTATCAGGAGGACAGGAGACATCCTTATCATCAAAGACAGGGAATTTAAGGTTAAAAAAGCTATATAGACAAACCTAGTTACTTTCTCACCATTTCCTATGCATAACCCAAACTCCTTTGTCTTTTCAATTCTTCACAAATTTATTTCGTTATCTAAAGGGTATAAAACTTCCTGCTTTGGTTGCTTTTTTGGGTCCTTATTCATTTGTGAGGACCCACATATACATGTAAAAGTTCAATAAAATTTATATGCTTTTCTCCTGTTGATCACTCTTGTGTAAGTTGAATCTTAGGCCCACTCAGAGACCAAAGAGGATAGAGAGGAATTTTCCCTCCATTACATTTGCCAAAAGTGATTGTATGTATAAACATGGTATGTGTTAGTGAAGGTGTGATGGCACATGAGGGAGAGTTAAAGAGGTCAATGAGTATGAACCACCTGTTTCTTTGATTACTTGAGTTATTCCAAATGACCAAATAATGGTGATGAATAAATCCAAGGTCCTCCATCACATCAGGGGAACAGCTTCCAAATATTTGTCTGCAGTTGGATGACACAGATTTACCAGGGAGAACATAATCAGGAAATACAAACATTTTCACCTTCTTTGGTATGTTGCCTAAAGTAGCTTACACATCTTTTGTGGCTTTCTGTGGTCCAGCCCCAAAATGTTGGAAATCTTTGTTGAACTGAAAGGTATTGGTAAGATTAACATTGGCTTTCCAGCGGTTTTTGAAGATTTGAAAAACTTCCAACAACTTGTAATTTTTTTAGATGAGGAAAGTGAGGCCCAGCTTTTCCCTATACTCTTCATCAATTGGGATACAATGGTTTATAGCAAGGAATATATATTTGGTTTTCATACCCATCTCTGGCATGGAGCTTCTAAAATCCTTGGAATTTCCTAGGTGATGAGAGCAATATAGGTGTCTCTTGTTATGTTACTGGTGTGCCTTTTGAAAAATACCTAAGGGAGGAGTTAAGATGGTGTAGGAGTAGGGGAACCCTAAGTTTGCTTCATTCCTGGAATACAGCTGGATAAATATCAAATCATTCTGAACACCCAAGAAATCAATCTAAGGACTGAAAGAATAAACTGCACATCTACAGGTAGGAAAACGTCTACCTCATGGAAAGAAGTACCTTCTTTTAACAAGCAGCATAAAACATACCTAGTTAAAACTTGCCACACAGTGGACAAAGTCCAAACATCCCTCACTGCAGGCAAGAAGAAACTGCAGAGGATTCACCTGAGGGAAGGAGCAGCCAAAACACACCAGCAGATTGCACAAACACCTTCTGAGGCATGAGGACCAAGACCGTATGGGACCGCTTTTTAATATAACCATTATGCTCAGGAGCAGGAAACATAACAGCTTTCCTAACAATTGCACACACACACACACACACACACACACACACACACAAAACAGTGACCTAGAAAAAATGAAAAGACAGAGGAATTCACCCCAAAAGAAAGAACAAGAAAAAGTAACAGCCAGGATTTAATCAATATAGATATAAGTAACATACCTGAAGCAGAATTTAAAATAACTATTTAAGGATACTAATTGGGCTTGAGAAAAGCTAAAATACACTAGAAAATCCCTGATTGCAGAGATTAAAGAACTAAAAATTAGGCTGAAATAGAAGATGATATAACTGAGATACAAAACTGACTAGATGCAATGACAACAAGGATGGATGAAGCAGAGGAACAGATCAGTGATATGCATGATAAAATTATGAAAACTAATGAATCTGAAAACAAGAGGGAAAGAAAGGTATTGGATCAGATTGTAGATGTAGGAAACTCAGTTACTCCATAAAGCATAACATCATTTGTATCATAGGAGTCCTAGAAGAAGAGAGAGAAAAAGGGACAGAAGGTTTATTTGACCAAATTATAGCTGAAAAATTCCCTAATCTGAGGAAGAACACAGTCATTAAAATCCAGGAAACAGAAAACTCCCATTAAATTCAACAAAAAACCTGTCTTCACCAAGACATATCAAAGTCAAATTCACAAAATACACAGAAAAGAAAAGAATTCTTTCTTTTCTGTGCAACAAGGGGGAAAAAGTCTTTAACTTAAAAGGGAAGATAGATCAGGTTCGCCAGGTTCACAGAGATCTGTCCACAGAAACTTGACAGGTCAGAAGAGAATGGCATGATATATTAAACATGCTGAATGAGGAAAAATCTGCAGCCAGGAGTGCTTTATCCAGCAAGGCTGTCATTCAGAATAGGAGAGATAAAGAGCTTTCCAGAGAAACAAAAACAAAGGAGTTGGTGACCTCTAAGCCAGCTCTTTAGGAAATAATAAAGGGGACACTTTGGGAAAAAAAAAATCAAGAACAACAAACACTAGAAAGGAACAGGGAACATCACCAGAAACACCAACATTACATGTAACACATGTAACACAGTGGCAATATATTAATATCTATTATCAACAATCACTTTGAATGTAAGTGGACTAAATGCTCCAATCAAAAGACAGGGCATCAAAATGTGATATAAAATAAAGACAATCTATATGCTGCCTATAAGAGACCATTTTAAATATAAAAATGTGCAGATTGGAAGTGAAGGGATGAGGGGCGCTGGGTGGCTCAGTCATTAAGCGGCTGCCTTCAGCTCAGGTCATGATCCTGGGGTCCTGCGATCGAGCCCAACATCAGGCTGCCTGCTCAGTGGGAAGCCTGCTTCTCCCTCTCCCACTTCCCCTGCTTGTGTTCCCTCTCTCACTGTGTCTCTCTCTGTCAAATAAATAAGTAAAAATATTAAAATAATTTATTAAAAACAAAAAGCAAGTGAAGGGATGAAGGGGCACCTTAATGGCTCAGTCAGTTAAGTGGTTGACTCTTGATTTCAGCTCAGTCAGTGATCTCAGGGTCATGAGACCAAGCTCCGCATCCAGCTCTGTCCTTAGTTGGGAGTCTTCTTGAGATTCTCTCTCTCCCTCTCTCTCTTTATCTTCTTCTGCTCTCTCTTTCTCCCTCTCTCAAATAAATAAATAAATCTTGAAAAAAAAAAGAAAGTGAAGGGATGGAGAACCATCTATTATGCTAATGGATGTGAAAAGAGAGCCAGAGTAGCCATACTTATATCAGAAATACTAAATATTAAAACAATGATTGTAATAAGAGATGAAGAAGGGTAGTACATCATAATAAAGAGGACTACTTGGGGCACCTGTGTGGCTCAGTGGGTTAAAGCCTCTGCCTTCCGCTCAGGTCATGATCCCAGGGTCCTGGGATCGGGCCCTGAATTGGGCTTTCTGCTCAGCAGGAGCCTGCTTCCCTTCCTCTCTCTCTCTGCCTGCCTCTCTGCCTACTTGTGATCTCTATCAAATGAATAAATAAAATCTTTAAAGAGGACTATGCAACAATAATCAAATGCAAATACTTATGCCCCCAACTTGAAAGGACCCAAATATATAGAACAATTAATAACAAACAAAAAGGATCCCATTTATAATAATACAATAATAGTAGAGGACTTTAACAACCCACTTAAATCAATGGTCGGATCACCTAAGCAGAAAATTAACAAGGAAACAGTAATTTTGAATGACACACTGGACTAGATGGGCTTCACAGATATACTCAGAACATTTCATTCAAAAGCAGCAGGAAACACATTCTTTTCAAGTGCACATGGGACATTCTCCAGAATAGATCACATACTGGGTCACAAATCAGAGTCTCTGCAGGTACAAAAAGATTAAAACCATACCATGTATACATTCTGAACACACCATCATGAAACTTGAAGTCAACCACAAGAAAAACTTTGGAAAGACCATCAATACATGGAGGTTAAGGACCATCCTACAAAGAATGAATGGGAAAAAACAAAAACCAACCAACCAAACAAACAAACAAAAAAAACCAAAACCAAAACCAAAAATCAAAAAAACTTGGGAGCAAATGAAAATCAAAGCACAACAGTCTAAAACCTTTGGGATGCAGCAAAGGTGGTCTTAAGAGGGAAGTTTATTGCAATACAGGCCTTCTTCACAAAGCAGAAAAAGTCTTCAATACACAACCTAATTTTATACCTAAAGAGCTAGAAAAGGAAGAGCAAATAAAAGCCAAAACCATCAGAAGAAGGGAAATAATAAGGATTAGAACAGAAATAAATGCTATAGAAGCTAACAAAAAGAATCCCAGTATAATAAATCAATGAAACTAAACTGGTTATTTGAAAGAATTAATAAAATTGATAAACTACTAGTCAAACTTACCAAAAAGAAAAGAGAAAGGACACAAATAAATAAAATCACAAATGGAAGAGGAGAAATTACAACCAACACCACAGAAATGAAATTATAAAAGAATATTATGAAAAATTAAATACCAGGAAACTGGGCAATCTGGAAGAAATGGACAAATTCCTAGAAACATACAAACTACCAAAACTAAAACAGGAAGAAATAGAAAATTTTAACAGACTCATAACCAGCAAAGAAATTGATTTAGTAATCTAAAATCTCCCAATAAACAGAAGTCCAGGGCCAGATGGCTTCCCAGGGAAATTCTACTAGGTATTTAGAAAAGAGTTCATACTTATTCTTCTTAAACTTTTCCAAAAAATATAAATGAAAAGAAAACTTCCAAACCCATTCTACCAGGCCAGTATTACTTTGATTCCAAAACCAGACAAAACCCCACTGAGAAGGAGAACCACAGGTCAATACCTCTGATGAATATGAATGCAAAAATTCTCAACAGGATACTAGCAAACTGAATCCAACAGTACATTAAAAGAATTATTCACCATAATCAACTGGGAGTTATTCCAGGGCTGCAAGAGTGGTTCAAAATTTGCAAATCAATCAATGTGATACACCGTATTAATAAAAGAAAATGTAAGAACCATATGATTCTCTCAAGAGATGCAGAGAAAGCATTTGATAAATATAGAATCCATTTTTGGTATAAATCCTCAACAAAGTAGGTATAGATGGGACATACCTCAACATCATCAAGGCCACATATGATAGAACCACTGCTAATATCATCCTCAATGAAGAAGAACTGAGAAATTTTTCTTTAAGGTTAGGAACAAGACATGGATCTCCACTCATCATTACTATTTAAGATAGTAGAGGAAGTTCTAGCCTCAGTAGGAAGACAACAAAAAGAAATAAAAGACATCCAAATTGGCAAGGGAGAAGTCAAACGTTCACTCTTTGCAAATGGCATGCTACTCTATGTAGGAAACCTGAAAGATTCCATCAAAAAATGTCTAGATCCAATACAGGTATTCATCATAGTCACAGAATATAAAATCAATGTACAGAGATCTCTTGCATTTCTACACACATATAACGAAGCAGCAAAAAAAGAAATCAAGGAATTGATCCCATTTACCATTGTGCCAAAAAAAAAAAAAAAAAAAGTTGCCTAGGAGTAAACCTAACTAAAGAGGTAAAAGATCTCTGCTTTGAAAACTATAAAGCACTGTTGAAAGAACTTGAAGATGACACAAAGAAATAGAAAAACTTTCCATGCCCATGTATTGTTGTTGTGGGAATCTGAAGTGACCAAGGAAACTCATGTGGCACATGGGAAATGAGGGAAAACGTAGTTTTATTATCACCAGCAGGCCCAGCGGGATCACTCCCAAAGTCCGAGCACCTGGCCTTTGTTGGGACAGGTATTTATAGGCAAACTAGGAATTTTTCACAGTTTCTCACAGCTGATTGGCTCAGGGGTCTCGCAGCAGTTCTTAAAGCTATGTGGAAATGACTTGGTAGAGAAGCGCCAAGTCATCCTCGATGGCTCCTCATCTCAGTGAGGTGGCCATTTTGGGCTTTCCACCTCATTGTAAGAACAAACATTGTTAAAATGTCAATACTACAAAGCAATCTACACATTTAATACAATCCCTATGAAAATATCAACAGCATTTTTCACAGAGCCAGAAGAAACAATCTTAAAATTTGTATGGAACCACAAGAGACCTCGAAGAGCCAAAGCCATCTTGAAAAAGAAAAACAAAGCTAGAGGCATTACAATTCTGGGCTTCAAACTATTTTACAAAGCTGTATTAATTAAGACACTATGCTACTGGCACAAAAACAGATGCATAGATCAATGGAACAGAATAGGAAACCTAGAAATGAACCCACAACTATATGGTCAACTAATCTTTGACAAGGAAGGAATGAATATCCAATGGAAAAAAGTCTCTTTAAAAAATGGTGTGGGGAGGGATCCCTGGGTGGCTCAGTTGGTTAAGCGGCTGCCTTCGGCTCAGGTCATGATCCCAGCGTCCTGGGACTGGGATCGAGTCCCACATCAGGCTCCTTGCTTGGCAGGGAGCCTGCTTCTCCCTCTGCCTCTGCCTGCCTCTCTGTCTGCCTGTGCTCTCTCTCTCTCTCTCTCTAACAAATAAATAAAAAAATAATAATAATAATAAAAAATGGTGTGGGGAGGGGTGCCTGGGTGGCTCAGTGGGTTAAAGCCTCTGCCTTCAGCTCTGGTCATGATCTCAGGGCCCTGGGATCGAGCCCTGCATTGGGCTCTCTGCTCAGTGGGGAGCCTGCTTTCCCCCCCACTCTTTCTGCCTGCCTCTCTGCCTACTTGTGATCTCTGTCAAATAAATAAATAAAATCTTAAAAAAAAAGAAATGGTGTGGGGAAAACTAGACAAAAATATATAGAAGAATGAAACCAGATGACTTTCTTACACCATATACAAAAATAAATTCAAAATAGATAATAGACTTAAACTTGAGACAGGAAAGCATTTAAATCCTAGAGGAGAACACAGGCAGCAACCACTTTGATCTTGGCTGCAGCAACTTAAGACACAATATTAGAGGCAAAGGAGATAAAAGTAAAAACTTATTATTTATTTATTTATTGCTTTTGAACTATTTCATCTTTATCAAGATAGAAACCTTTTGCTCAGCAAAGGAAACAGTCAACAAAACTAAAAGACAGCTTATGGAATGGGAGAAGATATTTGCAAATGACATATCTGATAAAGGGTTAGTATTCAAAATATATAAAGAACTTATCAAACTCAATACCCGTAAACCAAATAATTCAATTAAGAAATGGGCAGAAGGCATGAATAGAGATTTTAAAAAGATTTTATTTATTTATTTGACAGACAGAGATCACAAGTACACAAAAAGGTAGGCAGAGAGAGAGAGGAAGAGGAAGGCTCCCCACCAAGCAGAGAGACCGATTTGGGGCTCGATCTCAGGACTCTGGGATCATGACCTGAGCCAAAGGCAGAGGCTTTAACCCACTGAGCCACCCAGGCACCTCTGTGAATAGGCATTTTTTTCAAAGATTTTATTTATTTATTTGACAGACAGAGATCACAATCAGGCAGAGAGGCAGGCAGAGAGAGAGGAGGAAGCAGGCTCCCTGCTGAACAGAGCCTGATGCAGGGCTCAATCCCAGGATCCTGGGATCATGACCTGAGCTGAAGGCAGAGGCTTTAACCCACTGAGCCACCCAGATGCCCCCATGAATAGACATTTTTAAATAAGATTTCCAGATGACTAACAGACAAACAAAAGGATGCTCAACATTACTCATCATCAAGGAAACACAAAAGCACAATGAGATACCACCTGACACCTGTTGGAATAGCTAAAATCAATAACACAGGAAATGTCAGATGTTGGCAAGGATGTGGAGAAAGGGGAACACTCTTACACTGTTGGTGGGAGTTCAAACTGGTATAGCCATTCTGGAAAATAGTATGAAGTTTCCTCAAAGAGTTAAAAATAGAACTACCCTATGATTCAGCTATTGTGCTCTAAGTATTTACCCAAAGGATACAAAAATATAGATTTGAAGGGGTACATGCACCCCTATGTTTATAGCAACATTATCAACAATAACAAAACTATGGAAAGAACCCAAATGTCCTTTGGATAAAGAAGAAGTGATATATCTCTATAATGGAATATTACTCAGCCATTAAAAAGAATGAAATCTTGCCATTTGTAAGGATGTGGTTGGAGCTAGAGTGTATTATGCTAAGCGAAATAAGTCAGTTAGAGAAAGACAAATACCATATGATGTCACTCATATGTGGAATTTAAGAAACAAAACATGAGCACATGGGAAGGAAAAACAGAGCAGGAAATAAACCCTAAGAGTCTCTTAGTGGTAGAGAAAAAACTGAGAGTTGATGGAGGGAAGTGAGTAGGGTATTGGCTAAATGAGTAATAAGTATTAAGGAAGACACTTGTTATGATGAACACTGGGTGTTATATATAATTGATGAATCATTAAATTAAAAAAAATCCTAGAAACATTTCCTTATGAAATATAGTGAGAGAATTTGTTTGAGATACCCCAGGGAAAGAAAAAAGGTATGTGGAACAGGAGAATAGATGAAACAAGAATGGAAGAGTTTTAGAATGTTGAAAATTATTGAAAGCATGACAGTTCATGGAGATTTATTAGAATCTTCTTTTTTACATATGTTTGGAATTTTTTATATTAAAAATTAGAAAAATCTTTCTTTTGGTCCTAAAACCAAAAGAAATCAGTGTAATGTAAATATTTCATTATTAATAAATCAATATTGAATCATATTATGAGCATATTTTGAATATGTGGCAAGACTTGTGACAGACCAGAGATCATCAAGTAAATGACATATATCAACCAGGTAGCTGGGAAATACTGCCTGAGCATCAATACATAGATTTAACCTCATGTTTATGCCTCAGAAGATCTCATGTAATTGTCCAGAATGCCATATGTTGAAGATAGGTGTATTGAGATGGTTTTTAGTTCATGATGATTCTCCCTTCTCTGGGAATAACTGATACATAGAGGTGATATTGGGTCTAGCCACAGCTAACTGATTCCACCTAATATAAGCTGAGTCAATCAGATTGTCTCTCCCAGCAATGTGAAACTTGAAAGATGGAGGCTGGAGGTTTTGAAAGGTCAGGCATATTAACAGCAGCTCAAACCTTGTTCTAAGACCCCTGAAGCTCCCCTTCCCTAGGCTACCTTACTCGATTCTTTTGATTTCATGAACTAGCTCAATATCCATCCAGTAAATTGCCTTTTTAAAAGTTAAGTTAGCCAGAATTGGCTTCTCTTGACTAAACCTCAAAGAACTCTATTAAAAATAATAAATGGTTGCATAATAAAATTATTATGTAAATGTATTTGGTGTCTTATTATCTCTGTGTTGAAGGAAATTTAAAAGTAAAAACAAATTGTTACTATCAAAAAAATCTGGAAAACACCTCAGGATGTGGACTGATTGCCAGTGGAGCCAACCATGTGATTAGAGGGTTGTCACTTTTTTTTAACTTTCAATTTTTTTATTTTTATTTTTTATTGAGATATAGTTAACAAGGTTGGAACTTTCAATATATCCCATCCCACCCCACCCCTATCTCTGGGGAAAGGAGAGGAGCTAGGCTTTGCATTAATTGGCAATGGCCAATGGGTTAATCAATTATACCTGCATAATGAAGCCTCCATAAAAACCCAAAAGGACAGAGTTTGGATGATTGTGTGGAGATGCAGGGAGATCGACAGATAGGATATGGAAGATCTGTGCCCCTTCTCAATTATCTTGCCCTATGTATGTCTTCCATCTAGCTGTCCCCGAATTCTGTCCTTTTTATAGTGTATGTGCTGCTGAAGCAAGCACTGTCCTTTTTATAGTGAACTAGTAATATAGTAAGTAAAATATTTCTTTAACTTTTGTAAGCCATGGTAGCCAATTAATCAAACCTGAGGAAGGGGTCATAGTAACCTTTGATATATGTAGCCAGTTGATCAGAAGCAACCTGGGTTTGTGATTAGATTTTTTCTTTTTTTTTTTTTAACTTGAGGTTTACTTAATTTTTTAATTTTTTAAATTTAAATTCAATTAATTAGCATATAATGTATTATTGGGTTCAAAGGTAGAGGCCAGTGATTCATCCAGCTTATATAATACCCAGTGCTCATTACATCTCGTGCCCTCCTTCATGTCCATCACCCAGTTACCCCATCCCTATACCCTCCTTTCCTCCAGTTCGTTTCTTATAATTATGAGTCTCTTATGGTTTGTCTCCCTCTCTGATTTCATTGTGTTTTATTTTTTCCCCTCTTCCCCTATGATCCTCTGTTTTGTTTCTTAAATTTCACATATCATTGAGATCATATGATAATTGTCTTTTTCTTATTGACTTATTTTGCTTAGCATAATACCCTCTAGTTCCAACCACTTTGCTGTAAATGGCAAAATTTCATTTTTCGATGGCTGAGTAATATTTCATTGTATATACATACCACATCTTCTTTATTCATTCATCTGTTGATACACATGTGGGTTCTTTCCATAGTTTGACTATTATAGACATTGTTGCTATAAATATTAGGGTTCAGGTGCCCCTTTGGATCATTACATTTGTATCTTTGATGTAAATACCCAGTAGTGCAATTGCTGGGTCATAGGGTAGCTCTATTTTCAACTTTTTGAGGAAACTCCACACTGTTTTCCAGAGTGGCTGCACCAGTTGGCATTCCCACCAACAGTGTAAGAGTATTGGGGAAGGGAGGAAGCAGTTTTGTAAGACTAAGCCCTTAACCTGTAGAATCTGGTTCTATGTATGAATAGATAGTGTCAGAATTCAGTTGAAATGTAGGAAATTCAGCTGATGTCTGAGAATTGCTTATTGGATGTATGAAGGAAACCTTACCTACACAGGGTGGAATTAGGGTTCAGGAACTCAAAATATCAATATTAAAATATTCTCTGGAAGTCAGAAGGGGTTTGTGTGTCAGACTAGAAGCACACAGCAAGTACCCAATAAATATCTATTGAACCCAATTGAACTGGAACTTTCCATTTTATCTCTAGTTGCTTTCATTCTACGATGTGAATCAAAACAATTGGTGAGTTCAAGGTATGAATACTATAGATGCATTCATCACATTTGTTTAACAGTTAAAAATGTTAAAGCCATAGATTTATTCAAGGCAATATTATAGAAATGCTGTTGGAGTAGGAAAGATTGTATTATGTTCTCAGTGTATTCAGTGAGATATTTACTGAATATTTGCTGAATATTGTGTATTCAGTTGTTTGGGAAGTATTTGGGAAGGCTGGAAGCAGGGGTTTCTATTTATAATGTCCATTTCCACTCTATAAGCAGAAAGTGTGGATGCTTCAAATCACTGATGGAGACAGAAAAATTCTATTTTCCAAGTGATTTCAATACTGACTGATTTCTTAAGTTCATTTTAATTGTTAGAGGAGAAACTAATCAATAAAAGGTGATTCTTATCCATCTTGTAAAATAAAGGAACAAGTGTTTCTTAAATTAAAAAAATTTAAGGCATTTCCTACCAACACACACACACACACACACACACACACATACACAGACATTACTAAGTACAGTGCAGGAAGTCACTGTTTTAATGCAATCAAATTTACATGGCCAAAGCAGTCAAATAGGAAGAATAAGCAAGGATGTTTGTAGCGATACTCAGAGAGGTTGAGTAAAAACTAACAGAGCCAGACCCTAAATGGAATTATTATGGACCAAGAATAACTAGATGTATGGGAATAGAAGAAAGAGTTCAAAATGCTGAAACCTCAGTAAAATTTCAAGGCAGGAAGACTGAATCTAAAGTATAAGATAATAAAATCATATGCACTAAACTGGTAACTAGAAAATAAAGATTTCACTGAAATTATCTCCTGAATGTGAAAGAAGCAGTGTCCTCAACTTTTAGATGAAAACATTTAAAAAGAAAAAAGTGGAGATTATTATGATGTGGGAAACAAAGGCAGAAAGAAATGTAGATAAAATTAAATATCCCTATACCCTGGAGCCCATTGACAAATACTTGAGGTAGGCAGAGTATAATGTTCTTCCAAGAAGCTCCTGTCTTAATGTTAATACATTGCTAGAGGAAAAAACAACTTTAATTAGACAATAGCAAGGCTCCCTCTATCCAGCTGAGTCTTCTTTAGCATGTGAAAATTCTTTTGGAACTTCCCTGCCTTTACTTCCCTGAACCCCAAAGTATATAATCAGTTGCTGCAGCACGCAGCAGCAACAGATCTTTCTGCCCAAGTGTCATGTCCCTATGCTTTAATAAAATCACCTTTTTGCACTGAAGATGTCTCAAGAATTCTTTCCTAGCCATTTGTTCTGGACCCCACCAAACTTCATCTATATTCAAAAACTACATCATTATGGTTGCATCATGATGGATAACTGGTAGAAACACACAAGCAAAGCATATGTTACAGGGAACAGCTAATAAACAATTGCTATTGATCTGATTTTTATAACTAATCCTATTGCTGATAAGAAAAGAAACTTTAAAGAAACAAAATCTTAGGGCGCCTGGGTGGCTCAGTGGGTTAAATCCTCTGCCTTCAGTTCAGGTCATGATCCCAGGGTCCTGGGATCGAGCCCTGCATCAGGCTTTCTGCTCAGCAGGGAGCCTGCTTCCCTTACTCTCTCTGCCTGCCTCTCTGTCTACTTGTAATCTCTGTCTGTCAAATAAATAAATAAAATCTTAAAAAAAAAAGAAACAAAATCTTGTGGGAGAAAATGTTGTAAAGGCTGTTGGGGAAAAATGGGCAGAATTGTCTGCCATACCACTCAGGGAAGAAAAAAATTTATAAATGTAACAAGAGAGACAAGGAATACTATACAAAAATGTTTTCTATAAATAGATAAAACAAAAGGAAAAAATAATTGAACTAATGTTTGAATGCAAGCCAAAATACAGTGCTGATATGAGAAGATCAAGGTTGAAACTTGGCATTTGGGGGAGGTGGATGACTAGCTAGGACCCTGGAGAATGGATGTAATTCTTATTAGTTGAGCACTGGGGCAATGTCCTAGGTCCTTTACCTGCATTAGTTCATTTTACTTTTGACAACCACCCAAAGAGGTAATGGTTAAGTGACCTGCCCAAGGTCAGACAGCTAGTAAGTGGCAGAGCTGGAAATAAGCCCAAGGCAGTCTGACTACAAAGCCTGTGTTCTTTTACTAAACTGTGACATATCTAGAAAGCACAGATTATCTTTTCAGTATATGCAGTGGGAGGAAAGTCTTCAGAAGGTTCATATTTCTCAGCTCTACAATCACAATGCTACTAAGTATAAGAGGAGAGTTAGGAGTACCTCACAACTGTAAACAATACATTAAAAAGTAATAAATAAATTCCTGTTTACATAAGAGAAAGGACAGACCTGGGAATGGGCACAAAGAAGACAAAATACCTCATCCCCACACAGAATAGTTTAATAGATTATGGAGATGGAACTGATAAGGAAAATCTGTGTTCTAAGATGGTCTACCAAGCCAGCAAGGGGATCCCAGCCCCTGCCTTGGGGCCCTTCCAGGTTCTTCTTCCTGCACTGTTTCTCATGCATGTCAAAAGGTGCCCCATATATGGAAGTAGAAGTGTATAAATTATCCCCTTTGCTTGTGCTTGGGGCTCAGACTTCAGAAATCAACCCCCCACCCTGAGCCCACTGGTGTCAAATAAACCTTCTGTCCTCCAAGATCTCCAAGTGCTGCTTGGTTCTTCTGTCGGGTGATCCAGTCCAGGTTCCATAACAGAACATTCTTAATTGGTAAAATAGAAGGAAAATCTATGTTTCAATATAGGACATTACAAAGAATATTATTATAAGGAAGAATAATTCTGTAAACAAAGTTATTTCTATGTTTCACAGGGTGGTTCAAATGAATTTGATATGGTTATGAGAAACTGTGTATAATAATCTCATACAACAATTTTTTTCTATTCTTTAAACTTACCTTATCCTTTGTAAAAAAAAGAAGTTATAGTGTTTTCGTATTGTATTGAACTGACATATACAACAAACACATTTCCATTCACCTTCCACATTTCCAATAGCTTTGTGACTGGTTTCCTTGACTCCAGTCTAGACTCCCTTAGTTATACCCTTCATACTGCTGCCAGAATGAACTTGGTAAAATATAAATCTGACAACATCAGTTCTTTGCTTAGAAGTTGTCAATGACACCCCATTGCTGGAGACTGACTTTCCAGACTCATCTCTAGTTGCTCCCCCAAGCACTCTTCACTTTAACTTTATAAAATTACTCAGTTTTCCCAAGGGGAGGAAGCTGCAATGTCTTTGTGCATTTTATTCTCCATGTCCAAAATGTCTTTTCCCAATTTTTAAAAAAATCTGACAATACCATCTTTCTATTAGTTTAAATGACATGTCTTCAGTGAAACTTTCCAGGGCCCATTGGGCAGAATTATTAACTTTATACATTTTTCAGATTAACCTTTCTAAAATCTGGTTGTGTCTTACCATTAATATGTGTATTTATTATGGTGATGATTCCACATCCCACTGAAAATCTGTTGTTCACTAGATGGTCCATCTCTGAAATTGGGGCACCTGGGTGACTCAGTCAGTTAAGCATCCAACTCTTGAATTCAGCTCAGCTCTTGATCTCAGGGTTGTGAGTTCAAATCCTGTGTTGAACTATTAGAATTAAAAAAAAAAAAGAAGAACTATTACAGTTATTCCATCATGTCTGTTAATAAACATTGACATCCATTCATTTAACAACCTTGTAAGTGTCTATGACGTATTAGATATTATGCCAGATGCTGGTAATACAATAATGGAAAACACAGACATGGTCGCTGTCCTCAGTACTTTCTTGTTAGGGAGAGACAAAACAGAACAAGTAAACCTCAAGTTAGCCAACCAATTAATAGCATCTTGTGATTAGTGTTATAAACAAAACAAAACAAAACAAAATAAAAAATATGCTGCAATAGTGCATCATTTTGGAATACGTTTCTTGAGGTGGTTATGTCAGGTGCAACCAATTGGTGTATCACTAGACTACATTTCCTGCCCCTCTTGCTTTTTCTTACTGAAGAATGAATGGGGTGGAGATGATGTACATCATGAATTGAGAACAGGTGCACATTTTCCAAATTATTTCTTTTCCTTTGTCACCCATACAGAAGCAGAGGATTCAGTAGAGGACTCTGAGGCACTAGGGAATGACAGACCGCAAGATGGGAGGATTCTGGAGTTTGAAGCATTTTGTAAAAGAATTTCTACTCATTACCTAATTGGACTATATGATGAATGATAACTAAGCCTTTGTTGTTTAGTCATTGAGATATTGGAATTCTTTGCTACAATAGTTAGACTGCCTTGAATTATAGGGTGATTGTTAGGGTGGTAGGTGACGTGAGTGGCAAAGAATTGCACAAAAAGTGGAACAACAAGCAGGACAGTTTATTCACTCTCCAATGGAAGAGAGGGGCCAGACATCAAGAGAAATGTTGGCCCCAGCTTCTGTTGGGCTGGGCCTTTTGAGCTTTTTTTTCTTTTTGCAGATATAAGAGGGTAGTAGCTGTGTCCATGGAGGGTGTGGGGAGGGGGTGGACTCTTGGCCTGGTAGAGCAGGATGTGGCAGGTTTCTCAAGGGGCTCTGTCTGGAGCTCATGTGGGATGTGTGTTGTGGTTTGGCTAGAGAAGAATATGTTTTGTAATTGAGGTCTATTTTCTGAGAATGTGATGCACCATGACCTAGAAAAACAGTTAGGGCCAAATGCAGACATCTGTGAGTTTTTTATGTAAGCTTGGCTGGTGATAGGGTGTGATCACAGCTTCTCATGGTTCAGGGTCAAAATAAAGATTTGAGACATTGACAGGAGTATCTAAAAAAATATTCTCTCTTGGAAACTATCACAAAGAATCTTAATCCTACAATTCAGGAATTGCTCTGTAGGTAGTTCAACTCTCCCCATATGTCCATTGTTTTATGAAGAAAGTGACATTAACAATGTGCCAAAGTACCTTGCCAAAAAAAAAAAAAAAAAAAAACCAACAAAACCAAAAAACAAACAAACAAAAAAAAAAACAACACACAAAAAAGACCTTGACCTAAAAACCTCTGAGAGCAAAGTTTAATAGTTAGGTAACAGTAACTACTCAGAGGTTTTTAGGTCAAGGTCTTTTTTAGGTCAAGGTCTTTTAGGTAACTACTGTTACCTAACTACTGTTACTGTTTCTGTGTCATCTTCCTTCTGATGTATAGTTAGATAATTGTTATTACAGATACTTTCTATAGAGCTTTAATCATTCTTATAACCACTAAATGGTATCATATGTCAAATGGAAACTTGAAGCAAAACAAGATGAACAATTTGACCTCTCTCTCAGTGTGATAACCCATTTTAACACACACTGCTCCAACAGGAACTAGGATGTATAGAAAGACACATTGTACCTGTCAATTAATTAAGTCCATGGTTTTTCAGTGGTCTTGGTTCATGACATACAGGCCAATTTGGTCAAGCACTACCCATTATAAAGAAACATTTGCTGAGACTAGAGCAGAGATAATGTACTTGCCTCTGAGTTGAGCCACACACATTCTAGAAATAAAGAACTCAGAACATTGCCTCTAATCCACTTAGCCTTGGTTGGGTCATTCCTGCTGGATATGAAGTAAAGAATAAAAATTTCATTTAGGGGATGCCTGGGTGGCTCAGTTGGTTAAACAGCTGCCTTAAGCTCAGGTTATGATCCCAGCGTCCTGGGATCGAGTCCCACATCAGGCTCCTTGCTCGGCCGGGAGCCTGCTTCTCCCTCTGCCTCTGCCTGCTCTCTCTCTCTCTCTCTCTCTCTAACTAATAAATAAATAAAAAATCTTTAAAAAAATTTCATTTAGTACCCATGTACCTACTTGACATGCTAAATTAAAAATGGGTGAATTTAGAGGCATCTGGGTGGCTCACTTGGTTAAGTGTCTACCTTTGGCTCAAGTCATGATCTCAGGATGCTGGGATCAAGTCCTATGTTGGGCTTCCTGCTCAGTGAGGAGTCTGCTTCTCTCTCTCCCTCTGCCTCCTCTCTCCTGCTCATGCTCTGTCTCTGCCTCTCAAATAAATAAAAAATATTTTTTAAAAAATTGGTGAGTTTAATGAATGTAAAGAATATTGTTGAATTCAGCATTTCAGAATATAGGTAGGAATGATGTGGGCTCAAATTGAATACAGAGGCCATGCAAACTATTTCTGTGAAAGAGGCCCAAACAGCAATGAAATTTTTCAAATTGTTAGTGCAATTGAGGATATAAAACTTCATTTAAACTCTCAACATGAACATTTCTAGGAATGATGAAAAATTAATGAATAGAGATGTGATTTCTTTTTTCTAGTTTTGTGAGAAATAATTGTGAGATGTGAGTGTTTCTTATTCAGGATTTTCCATAGGAATAATGTAACGTTGGAATGCCATAAGAATATACCAAAACAAAGCCAAGCAATGTGATCTGACTGTAACTGAGTTTCCAGACAGTGCCTGGCAGCCAAACCGAACAGGGTGTCCATGGCTCTCTGCTGAAGAAGGAATGAGCATTGACAAATTCTTCCAAATGCTTGGCTACAGACACTTATCAAAGGACCAAATTTCTAAGTGATTCAGTGTACAAAGAATTATAGATTCTTCTCTCATCATTCCAGACATCTGAATCAAAGGTAGCAAACCATGCTGAGTAGTAGCCTTAATACAATGTAAAAGACACTTACCTGAATCCTAGCTATATTGTTACTACTGTGTGGCCCCTGACATATTACTAACTTCTCTTTCCTTATATGTGAAATGGAGATTAAAAACACCTATTTGATAAGTATTAAGTGACATCATATATGAATAGTGTTTATTTAGCACAATGACTGGCACATTTGACAGGTTTAATACATGGCATATATTAAGAATACTGATTTTAAAACTAAACTTCCTCTATTCTTCCTCAGTTCTCTACCCTATTCTCAATACTTACAGATATATGCCTGAGCAGTTTTGGCAAACAAGCCAAGCAGGAATTTTGTGAAACATACTGATAAAGTTAAGTTATAGTAATTTCATTACTTCAAAATATTTTAAATCATTGCCAGAAAGGGAAATAGTCATGTCCGTAATTATAATACAAAAAGATTTTGTTGATAACTAAATTGTCTTCTTTCACAAAGGGTAAACCTGTCATCTTTGGTCTTGAAAAAATCATAGATGTGATTAAAAACCTCAGAGAATAAGTAAAATTATTTAAATTAGATTCTGTAACTTTATATTTCATAATTATGAAAAGCTGCTTATTCAAAATTATGTGTAATGGAATGATTGTGGAACTTCCTTGCTAATAAGGATAAAATACTAATAAAAATCCATTTTTCATCAGTTCTATGGTGCTTATCATAGTAACAAATCTCAGTAGCATTATTTCATTAATACTAATTGAAAGGGGAACAAACATATAGTTCAGATTTAAATTATGTGGGGAATTTTTAAAATAACAGCTATGAAAAACAAACTATTCTGCCCATTACCACTGTATGAAGTAGTTTAATACTTTCTCATTAGTGGGCCCTACACAAGGTATATTGAATATTTCTTGTGCACCACCTCAAATCCTTTGGTTTCCTCTCTCACTTAGTCACCCCCAGGTGACTCCGTATGTTCTGACCAGTTTCAATGCAAGGGGCCACCTGAAAATGCCTTCCTTGTCTTTGGCCAGAGACAAATGCCTCTCACTTGTAGCCACAGGGCTTCTCTGATTCTTCCCTAAGAGATGCTCTGTGAAAGTATTTAGCATTCAAACAGGAGCAACTGGGAAGTAAGGTAGAGAACATTAATACCCTGTAGGGCAACCTTTAGCCAATGGGAAACAGGACTAATGATTAAATGCCTTTTCTTTCTTTTTAGATGAATGGTTTTGGGTTGCATTTCATGAAGCAAATTAGATGGTTTTACAGGACTGGGTGCTCATAGTGGTAGTCCTGATAATGCATCCATGAATTGGTTCTCTCTTCTTCCCTCCTTCATACCCCTTGTCCCTTATTCCTGGTTTATCTCATAAACCAACTCCAAATGCTTGGGAAGCAGGCTCCCAGAACCCTGTGCTGAAAATTTCTGGTACTCAATGAGAAATAATTCATGATCCATTAGTCCACTGTTTTCTATTCCTGATTTAGAGGTTTCAGGTTATGATCTGAGGGATTTCCTCCTCACTGAAATGTATCTAATTCATGAAAATCTTTAAGTTTGACATCTGATAATCCTTAGTAGGCTTATCCTTTAAGGGCCTATTTAGCCAAAATGGCTCCATTTCAGTTGAATAGCCATTGTGGTGTTTATGCAGTAAAACTTAAACTGTCCCTGCCCCCCTTCTGCAAGGCGCTGCCGTTCCCCGCAGAGGACTTACTTAAAAACAAGTCCCAGAAACCAGTCCCAGGTAACAAAGCCCAAATACAAGGGTGGGTCAGGCCAGGTGGAGGTATTCAATCAGTGAGGCACGCATACTGTCTCCCTAGCTACCAAGGTGTGTGGGCCCCACCCTTTGGGCGCCAATTCTGACCAAGGTGATAGGGTAGTTCAAATGCCTACTATGGGGTAAATTGTAACTCAATTGGTCACTTAATGTGTGACCTAGCCTGACTGTGCAGTTTTCCCTGTGTCATTGGCCACCTGTGCCAATGTTGGGCCACCTGTTGGGCTAGGCCCAACCACATGGCCTTTGCCCTTAAAAGCCAGTCTGTAAGGCAGAAAGGGGTCACCTCTTTGTAAGAGATGGCCCTGGCCGGTCAGTTTGATTCTTGATGCTTGGCATGAAATAAAGCTTTGCTTGACCTTCGCTTTGTATCAGTCTCGCTCCTTTGATTGTGGACCCAACAATCCTCATAAAAACCAAAGTAGGATGTATTTTCAAAAAAAAAAAAAAAAAACCACAAAAAACAACCCGTGTTTTACCAAAATTAAGATCACCTTCGGGGGACTTGTTATGTGACTTGCTATAGAAATCAGATCTTAGTCGCTACTCTGAAGTTTCCACCAAGTTCTAATCCAAAAAACCACAGAAGAGTTAGAGTTACTAAAAGAACTTTGACATAAAGCCATGTGTGTACCAAGTGATTTTTTAAAAATCAAATTTGAGTGAGTTATATTTTAATCTGGTTTATTCATTAGAATAACTGAAAATTTAGATGAGCTATTTTTTATTTGCTATACTTTAACACATGAACACTACCTAACACTCAGAGAAAATCACAAAATTCAATCAAACTTGAATTACATCAAATTATATGCTTTGTCCACCTCACCTATGTCATTTGAATAAAAAAGGATATAAGTGGCCTAACTTAGATCCTAGAGTGCTATATGTATTTTAGATATTCCCCATAAATTACACTTTTTGCAAACTTAAAATATTGGGAAAATTTGCAGTGCAGATGGATGAGCTAGTTATCTTTGACTGAATCCTTTTTATCTCTTAGAGAGCTGGAAAAGCTGATCCAAATGTTTTCTCATCTTAAAATTTCATTAACAATTTTAGTACGTGTTCTTTGTGGGGAGGCAGTAGTATCTATCTGCATGATTCATAACATGTTTACTGCTTTTTTTTTCTTCTGATGGACATGTCTATACTGTAAGAGACATCAGTTCCTTGGCATTTGAAAATTAAAGAACAGCAGCAAAGGGCCAGATGCTATAGTTATAAAAAATACAAAAGTATCATAAACACCAGGTGTTTCATAGAAATGCACAGGTTTTTTCTTTTTTTTTTAAACTCTGCTACACTATTATCATATGGTTCCAACATCTGTTCATTCCTTTCCAGGTTTCCCACAGACAGTATTTATTAAAATCAAATACATACTAGCTCTCACCCATGTGACCTTGGCAGGAAGTGCCACAACAGCCTTATAATGGAGTATAAGTGAGCTGATAAAAATTGATTTTTATCAGTAAACTTACAATTATCCTTACAAGCCAATTACAATTACAAGCCAATATAGTGTCATCTATCTTTTGTATGCCTTCTATTTTCTAATTACTCTATCATTTTTAGGAGAGTGGGGCCAGTACAGAAATTTTTATACTAATTCCAAATAATTAGAGGATGTAAGGAGATGCCAGTTGAGCTTTGTGAAGAAACTGTATTAGAGAAAGTTTAAGAAATGTTATTTTCTTATTTTCAATTAAAGGACATATTAGAAAGTATAAATGAATAAAAAATAAATATTTTAATAAAAATATTAAAAAGCCTCAAGGGCTGGGGCACTGGATGTCTCAGTCAGTTAAGCATCTGACTCTTGGTGTTGGCTCAGGTCATGATCTCATGGGTCATGTGACTGAGTGCCAAGTAACACTCTACACTTAGCAGGGAGTTTGCTTGAAGATTCTCTCCCTCTGCCCCTCCCCTCACCTGCATGTGTGTGCATTCTTTCTCTCTCTCTAAAATAAATAAATAAATTAAAAAAAAAAAAAAGAAAACCAAAACCTCAAAGGCCTATGTTATAAAATGATATATTAGAAGCAACCAACCTAATATAGAGAAAATAACACTGGTCTGGAAATCAGAAGTTTTATGTTGTGGTTTTTAATTTAGCTCTCCCACCTTCAGGCTCTAGTTTCCTCCTCTGGGAAATGAAGAGACTGTAAAATATGTACTATGTTCCCTTCTGGTTTTGATGATTTATAACACAAATGATAAAAAACCTTCAAAACAGAGAATTTTTTCTCTAGCTCTTGATTTGGTACATGCTTCTGATTTTTTATTGTTGCTATTGTTGTGGACATCATGTTTGTGCCCCTCCCAAATTTATTTTAAAACAGTATTCTCTATTAAGATGGTATTAGGAGGTGGGGCTATTGGGAAGTAATTAGGTCATGAGGGTGGAGACTTTATTATGGGGTTAGTTGCCCTTATAAGAGGAGAATAAAGGCTAGGTCTCTCTCTGCCAAGTGAAGATACAAGAAATTAGGGTAGTCCATAACCTGGAAGAAAACTCTTACCAGAAATTAACTGTGTTGGCATTCTGATCTTGAACTTCCATCCCATAGTATTATGCGAAACAAATTTCTGTTATAAAACACCCAGTTTACAGCACCTTATTATAGTAGCCTGAAGTTTTCCTTTTAACTTAATGAAATATATACATTGTATTAGAATTATCACAAACACCAAAAAGTAGATTTCAAATTAATGAGTGTTTTGACTGAGTTTTTAAAAAATGCTTTAAAAAGTATATGAACAACAATGGACTATCAAGAAAATGTTAGAAAGATTGGTTATTTGAATAGGAAAATCAGAACCTCTGTCTACCTCATATAATATACAAAAAATAAATTCCAGATGGATTAGACTCTAAACCATACATATATGTGGTGGGAACTGTGAAATATTACCCAAATGTCTTCAGTAAATGACTTAGTGCCCCAACAACTGAGAGTCTTCAGATGATGGCCTCTACAATAATTGCCTCAGCTGCAAAGAGCTGTCTCACCCAGGGTCATAGCCCTTCCCAGGGAAGCCCACACTCAGTGACTGATGAAATGTAGAATTATAAGGACGTAGCCATCTCAGCCTAATTCAACAAAATTTTCAAGGTCATTTTAACCTCAGAACTGTCCATGAGTAGCATTGATGTTGTCATTGGCCCAGCATGGCAGCTCAGCTTCTTTCTCTGACCATTTCTCTTTCCTTTCCTTCCCTTCAGAGGGGTTGATCCCAAGAGCATTTTCTAATAAACATCCAGGAGGCTAAACCCTGTTTCAGATACAGCATATGGGAGAACTAAACCTGCAAAAATACATTCAAAGAAAATGTAAAATAATTAATTATATTATGAAAGGAATTCTAAACAAAATTAAAAGATGGGCATTGGATTTTGATAAGATATTTCTAACATACATAATGGACAAAGAGTTCATATTCACAATATATAAAGAACTCCTACAAATCATTAAGAAGTCAGTCCTCCCCCCCCACCCCACCCCAGAAAAAAAGGTAATGTACATGACAGTGAAATTCAAGGAAAAGAGATGTTGCCAATATAATAGGAAAAATTGCTATCAGCCTTATTTGAAATCAAATAAACCTTACTTGAAGTAAAAGAAATTCAAATAAAAAAAAGCTAACATAAAATGAAAAAGATTGAACTTTTCACTTTTGGGGAAGATGGTATAGTAAGAAGATCCTAAGCTCACTTTGTCCCATGGACACAACAAAGTAACATCCATGTCAAGGTAAATAACTCAGAAAATGACCTAAAGACTGGCAGAACAGACTTGCCACAGCTAAGTGTAGAGAAAAGGCCACATGGAAGAGGGTATGAAGGGTGGAGACATAGTGGAGAGCTAAACAGGCTTGTAGGATGGTGCTGTAAGGAGGGATGCCACAGGCACAGAGAAGGGAGAGATACAAATGCTCACATCAGATACCTCAGGCACCGGGAGCCCACATAGGGAATAGGAATCCCCATAGCATTTGACTTTGAAACCAGAGGAGCTGAATTTCATGAATTCTTACAATCAATAAGACTTAACACCTGTAAATTTGAAAATCAGTGGTTTCCCTTCTGGGAGAACCAGCAGGATGATAGGAAACTAAATCCCTGCCCTTAAAGAAACAGCACAACAAATAACCCCTTTGAGGCACAGTGCAGAGACAGCAGTTTGAAAAAATCCCTGCGGTATACAGGAAGGAAATTTATTTACTAATCTCAGAGCACGTGCTGGAGGTGTAAGGATGGTTGTATTACTTCTTCAGTAATAAAGGAAGTGGCTGGCAGTCACCATTTCCCTCCCTCCCTACCAACCTATATACATGAGTATCTGCAGGAACCAGCATAGGGCCAACACCCACTACCTAACTTGATAACAGTATATCCTGCCACCATATTCTCCTTTGGATCCACCCACTGCAAACCAACTGTCCTCTGTCACAGGTGGCTGCAGATCCTCTTCCACAGAAGACCTGCATGGATTTACTGGCACCAGATGCCCTGACCCTTCCAGCCCTGCAGCAGGAGTTTTCTAAAGTGGCTGTCAGGGAGCCTGGGTGGCTCAGTTAATTAAATGTCTGTCTTTGGCTCAGGTGATGATCCCAGGTCCTAGGATCTAGTCCCATATTAGGCTCTATGCTCAGCAAGGAGTCTGCTTCTCCCTCTCACTCTCCCTTTGTGCTTTCTCTCCCTCTCTCTCTCTCTCTCAAGTAAATAAATAAAATCTTAAAAAAATTAAAGTGGCTGTCAGACACAACACGCCTGTGCAAATCTTTATAACACCATGTGCCCTGCTTCTACATTCTCTGACAGTCTTCCCCCTCCAATAGATCTTTGGCCAGAGCCCACCCAAATTGGTGCTACAAACCTGGTAGTGTGCAAGCATCCCTAACAGAGGCCAACACCACTCCAAAGTGACTTCCAGGGAGAGGGGAAAATAAGTACATACACCAGTCCAATGGCAGCCCAAGTAGTGGGCTGGGGGCAGACATCTGATCTGACTATAGGCACCAATCAATAATGAAAGCTTCTCAAAAGACAAAAGAGGGAAATTGTCTTCATTTTAGTGGTACTGCATCTCTGGCAAACACCTGGTCTAATTCAATTCAAGTTCAAGATAGTCCCAAACTGGCCCACTAAAAACAAAGGGATCAAAACCTGCCAATAAGCAAAGAGAGCCAGTGTAGTTGACTGGATTGAAGGGCTCAACCACAAAGTAGCGTGCATGCAACAGCATAGGAGACATCCCTGAAGTGCCAGATTTTGGTGAACACGGGACATTGCACTGCAGGGCACTACAGGATCTCTTCTTTATAATGCCACTACTTTCAAGAATAAGATATATAGCTGTATTTCCTAACACATAGAAACAGACACAGAGAGTTAGAACAAAAGAGGAGACAGACATTACTTTCCCAAATGAAGGAACAAGAGAAACATAGCAAGAGAGCTAAAACAAGCAAACAAACAAAAAAACCCCACAGAGGTAAGTTTATGCCTGAGAGAGATTTTAAAGTAACAGTCATAAAGATACTCATTGGATGTGAGGAATAATGGGTGACCTCAGTGAGACCCTTAACAAAGAGATAGAAAACACTGAAAAAGAACCAATCACACACGACAAATTTAATAACTAAAATTAAAAATACACTAGATGGAATAAAGAGCAGAGTAGAGAAAGTAGAATAATGGACCAGTGACTTGGAGGAGAGAGTATTGGAAAGCAATCAAGATGAATAGGAGAGAGAATAAAATAATAAAATATAAAAATACACTTAAAGGACTCAGTGACACCATTAGTGGTAGTAACATTTACATTATATGAATCCCAGGAGAAGAGAGAGAAGGGATAGAAAATTTATTTGAAGAATTAATAGCTGGAAACTTCTTGAATTTGGGGAAGGAAACAGAAACTTGGATCCAGGAGGCACAGAGATCCACCAACAAAATCAACCCAAGGAGTTCTACACTGACAGAAAGTAATTAAAATGGCAAATAGTAGTGATAGGAGAGAATTTTAAAAGCAGTGAGAGGGGGAAAAACAGTAAGAGAAAGAAAGAAGTTAGTATTAAGTACAGTTAAGACTGTCAACTAATTTTTCAGCAGAAACTGTGGGCCAGAAGGGAGAGGCATGATATATTCAAAGTACTGAAAAAGAAAACAAAAAACAAATAAACAAAAAAACACTTGCAATCAAGAATACTCCATTCAACAAGGTTGTCATTCAGAATAGAAGGAGAGATAGATTTCTCCAAAAAAAAGTTAAAGGAATGCGTGGCCACAAAACCAGCCCTAATGTTAAAACGGACTTTTAAAGTAGAAATGAGAGATCATAATCTAGTAGGAGCTAGAAAAGTAGGTGGCATAAAAGTGGTAAAATCAAGTATTTCTATACAAATAGTCAAAGAATTCACAAAATAAAAGGATGTGAAGTATGATACCATATACCTAAAAGGTGGATGGGAGAGGAGTGTAGAATAGAATCAAACTTAAGTAACCATCACCTTAATTTAGACTGCAATATGAATAAGATGTCATATATAAACTTAATGGTAATCACAGATAAAAAAAAAACAGTAGTACATATGCAAAAAATAATAAAAAAATCAAAGTATATCACTAAATAAAGCCAGCAAACCATAAGAGAACACAGCAATAGAAGAAAAGAACAAAAAAGAACTATAAAAACAACCATAAAACAAGTAACAAAATGGTAATAAGTATATACCTATCAATAATTACTTTGAATGTAAATGAAATAAACACCCAATTGAAAGATATAAGGTGAGAGAAAGGATAAAAAATCAAGACACATCTACATGCTGCTATCAAGAGAGTCATTTCAGACCTAAAGACACATGGAGATTGAAAGTGAAAGGTTGAAAAAGCATTTATTATGCAAATAGAGGTGAAAAGAAATCCAGGGTAGCAATACTTATATCAGACAAAATAGACTTTAAAACAAAGACTATAAAAAGAGAAAAAGAAGGTATTATATAATCATAAAGGTAACAATCCAACAGGAAGATCTAAAATTGTACATATTTATGCATGCAACATGGGAACACCAAAATATATGAAAGAGATAATAACAAGCATAAAAGAACTAATCAGTAGTAATACAATAATAGAAGGGACTTTAACACCCACTTACATCCCTGGACATATTGGGCCACAAAACTAGTCTCAACAAATTCAATAAGATTGAAATCATACCATATATCTTTTCTGACCACAAAGCTATAAAACAAGAAACAAATCACAAGAAAATACCTGGAAAGGACCCAAATACATGGAGGTTAAATAACAAGCTACTAAACAATAAATGAGTCAACCAAGAAATTACAGAGGAAATAAAAAAAAAATACATGGAGACAAATGAAAATGGAAACACAGTGGTCCAAAATCATTGGGATGCAAGAAAAAGTGTTTCTAAGAGGGAAGTTTATAGCAACACAGGCTTACCTCAAGATATAAGAAAAATCTTAAATAAACAACTTAATCTTATACCTACAGGATCTAGAAAAAAAGAGCAAACAAAACGTAAAACCACCAGATGGAAAAATAAAGTTTAGAGCAGAAGTAAATAAAATAGAAACTAAACAAACAAACAAACAAACAAAACAATAGAACAGACAAATGAATCTAGGGCCTGGATCAACAAAATTGATAAACCTTTAGCCAGACTCATTAAAAAAAAAAGAAAAGAAAAAAATGAAAAGAAAGAATGAAAGTGAACTCAAATAAACAAAATCAGAAATGAAGGAGTTGAAATAACAGCTGACACCACAGATATACAAACAATTGTAACAGAATATTATGAAAAATTACAAGCCAACAAACTGGAAAACCTAGAAGAAATGGATAAAGTCCTGGAAACATATAACCTTCCAAAAGTGAGTCAGGAAGAAATGTAAAAATTTGAATTGATTAATTACCAGCAATGAAATGGAATCATTAATTGAAAAACTACCAATGAACAAAAGTTCAAGACCAGATGGCCACACAGGTAAATTCTACCAAACACTCAAAGAAGGGTTACTTTCTATTTTTTTCAAACTATTCCAAAAAAGAGAAGAGGAAGAAAATCTTCCAAAATCATTCTGTGAAGTCAGCATTACCCTGATACCAAAACCAGATAAAGACACTACTAAAAAAGAGACTACGGACCAACATCTCTGAGAAACATAGTTGTAAAAATTCTCAAAAAAATATTAGCAAAGGAAATTCAACAATACATTAAAAAATATTCACCATGATTAAGTAAGATTTATTCCTGGGATGCAAGTGTGGTTCAATATTTGCAAATAAATCAATGTGATAAATCACATCAAAAAAAGAAGGGATAAAAACGATCTTATAATTTCAATAGGTGCAGAAAAAGTATTTGACAAAGTACTACATCCATTCATGAAAAAAAAAAAAAACTATCAACAAAATAGGCTTAAAGGTAACATGCCTCAATATAATAAAAGCCATACATGAAAAATGTACAACTAACATTCTACTAAATGGGGAAAAACTGATAGCTTTCCCCTAAGATCAGGAACAAGAGAAGGCTGTCCCCTCTCAGTACTTTTATTCAACATAATAATGGGATTCCTAGCCACATCACTCTTACCATATTGGTAATAAAGAAGTAAAATTTCACTATTTGAAGATGATATGATTCTATATATATATGTAAAACCCAAAAGATGCCACCAAAAGTTTATTAACACTGATAAATGAATTCAGGAAAGTCACAAGATACAAGATCAATATACAGGAATCAACTGCATTTCTATACACTAATAATGAAGCAGTAGAAAGAGAAATTAAGAAAACAATCCCATTTACAATTGCACCAAAAAGAATAAGATATCTAGGAATAAACCTAGCCAAAGAGGTGAAATACCTGTACTCTGAAAACTATAAAACATTCATGAAAAAAATTTGAAGACTAACAAATAGAAAGCTATTCCATGCTCATGAATTGGAAGAACCAATATTATTGAAATATTGGTCAGATTACCAAAACTATCTATAGATTTTATGCAATCCCTATCCAAAAAACAATAAAAATTTTCACAGAACTAAAACAAACAATTCTTAAAATTCGTATAAATCACAAAAGACCCTAAATAGCCAAAGCAATTGTAAAAAAGAACAAAACTGGAGACATTACAATCCCAGATTTCCAAATAAAGTACAAAGCTCTAGTAATCAAAACAGTATGGTACTGGCACAAAAATAGACACATAGACCAATGGAACAGAATAGAGAGCACAGAAATAAACCCACAATTACATGGCCAATTAATCTTTGACAAAGGCAAGAATATACAATGGGAAAAGGTCTCTTCAACAAATGGTTTGGAAAAATTGAACAGCTACATGCATAGTAATGAAATTGGACCACTTTCTTACACCATGTACAAAAATAAACTCAAAATACATCAAGAAGCTAAATGTGAGCCCTGTAATCATAAAAACTCTAGAAAAGAGCTCAGGCAGTAGTGTCTCTAACATTGGTCATAACAAGAATTTTTTTTCTAGATATATCTCCTGAGGTAAGGGAAACAAATGCAAAAACTATTGGGACAAGATCAGAATAAGAAGCTTCTGCACAGAAAAGAAAATAATCAATGAAGCTACAAGATGACCTACTGAATGGGGAAGATGTTTGCAAAGGACAAATCCAATAAATGATTAATATCCAAAAATATATAAGGCACTTACACAACTCAACAGAAGAAAACAAATAATTTGATTAAAAAATGGTCTGGAGACATGAACAGACATTTCTCCAGAGAAGACTTCCAGATGGCCAAAAGACACATGAAAAGATGCTCAACATCACTAATCATCAGAGAGATAGAAATCAAAACCACAATGAGATATCACCTCACATTTGTCAGAATGGCTAAGATGAAAACACAAGAAGTAAATGTTTGGGAGGATGTGGAGAAAAATGAACCCACATGCACTGTTGGTAGGAATGTAAACTGGTGCAGCTCCTGTGGAAAACAGTATGGAGATTCCTCAAAAAAATTAAAAATAGAATTACCATATGATCTAGTAATTCCACTATTGGGTATTTACCCAAAGAATACAAGAATACTAATTTGAATGGATATCAACACCCCTATGTTTATTGCAACATTATTTACAATAGCAAAATTACGGAAGCGGCCTAAGTATCCAGTGATAGATGGATGAATAAAGAAGTTTGTGGTATGTATATACAATGGAATATTACTCAGCCATAAAAAAGAATGAAATCTTGTCATTTGCAACAGCATGGATGGATCTAGAAAGTATAATACTAAGCTAAATAAGTCAGTCAGATAATGACAAATGCCATACAATTTCACTCATATATGGAATTTAAGAATAAAAAAATGAACAAAGAATAAAATAGATAAACCAAGAAACAGACTCTTAACAATAGAGAACAAAGTGGTGGTTATCATAGGGGATGTGGGTGAGAGATGCATGATGTATGTGAGGGGGTTTAAGAGTATATTTACCGGGACGCCTGGGTGGCTCAGTTGGTTAAGCAGCTGCCTTCGGCTCAGGTCATGATCCCAGCGTCCTGGGATCGAGTCCCACATCGGGCTCCTTGCTTGGCAGGGAGCCTGCTTCTCCCTCTGCCTCTGCCTGCCACTCTGTCTGCCTGTGCTCGCTCTCTCTCTCTAACAAATAAATAAAATCTTAAAAAAAAAAAGTATATTTACCATAATGAACAGTGAGTAATGTATAGAATTATTAAATCACTATACTATGCATCTGAAACTAATACAACACTGTATGTTCACTATACTGGAATTAAAGTTCAAAAAATAGAAAAACAAAGGCACCTGGGTGGCTCAGTTAAGCATCCAACCCTTGGTTTCAGCTCAAGTTATGGTCTCAGGTTCCTGAGATTGAGTCCTGTGTCAAGCTCTACACTCAGTGTGGAGTCTGCTTGAGATTCTTTCCCTTTCCTTCTCCTTTCTCCTTAGTCCCTCCCTCCACTTATATACACACACAGACTCTCTCTTTCTCAAAACAAACAAACAAATAAATAAATATTTTTTAAAAATTAAAAATAGAAAAAAATTGACAATATACACAACTGGCAAGAAGGTGGGAAAACGGGCACTATATATTTGTTGAAATGTAAACTTTTAGGGGATGCCTGGGTGGCTCAGTCAGTTAAGTGTCTGCCTTCAGCTCAAGTCATGATCCTGGGGTCCTGGGATTGAGCCCAGTATCAGGCTCTCTGCTCTGTGGGGAGTCTGCTTCTCCCTCTCCCCCTGCCTGCTGCCCCTTCTGTTTGTGCTCTCTCTCTCTCTGTCAAATAAATAAAATTAAATAAAAAGAAATGCAATTAATTTTTTGAAGGACACTTAAGTAACAGCAATCAACATTTTAAATAGCCTTTGATCTAGAAGGTCTCCTTTTAAGAATATATGCCACAAGAAAGGGGAACCCTCCTACACTGTTGGTGGGAATGCAAGCTGGTGCAACCACTCTGGAAAACAGCATGGATGTTCCTCAAAAAGTTGAAAATAGAGCTACCCTATGACCCAGCAATTGCACTACTAGGTATTTACCCTAAAGATACAAACGTAGTGATCTGAAGGGGCACATGCACCCGAATGTTTATAGCAGTAATGTCCACAATAGCCAAACTATGGAAAGAACCTAGATGTCCATCAACAGATGAATACATAACGAAGAAATGGTATATATATACAATGGAATACTATGCAGCCATCAAAAGAAATGAAATCTTGCCATTTGCAATGACATGGATAGAACTAGAGGGTATTATGCTTAGCGAAATAAGTCAATCAGAGAAAGACAATTATCATATGATCTCTCTGATATGAGGAAGTGGAGATGGAATGTGGGGCATTTAGGGGGTAGGAAAAGAATAAATGAAACAAGATGGGATTGGGAGGGAGACAAATCATAAGAGACTCTTAATCTCTTAAACCATAAGAGACAAAAAAAACTGAGGGATGGGGTGGGTGTAGAGGGATAGGGAGAGGGTGGTGGGGTTATGGACATAGGAGAGGGTATGTGCTGTGGTGAGTGCTGTGAAGTGTGTAAACCTGGCGATTCACAGACCTGTATCCCTGGGGCTAATAATACATTATATGTTTATTAAAAAATTGAAAAATATTAAAAAAAAACAAAAAAATATATGTCACAGAAGTATTAATACTTTCACACAAAATGTGTGACTATAGAAGTTTATGGAAGTATTATTTTTATAAAAGGAAGAAATTTGAAGCAAACATCAAAATAAAGGGTCATGTATTTAAAAACATTGTGCATCCATCCTATGAAATGCTATACATATGCTAAAAAGAATGAGGTTGACTTATATTTATTGGCAAAGAAGGAAATTTGTGATATATTACCATTAGAAAAATGCATAATATATTTGCATATATATGAAAATGCATATATATACATATTACATATACATATATGCATTTTATGAATGCATAAGAAAAGTTCTGGAAAGAGAGATATGCTAGGAGATAGGTGTTGGGAGCCATACTATGGAAAGAGGACATTTAATTTTACTCTAAATGAATCTCATTTAGTTAATAATTTTCATGAAGTTTGCATTTCTTTTATAATGAAAGCAATTTAAAAGAAAATACAAACTATACCAGATGAATAAGACTTTATGCTCTGCATTTATTGTTAAAGCTTTATTATACTACTACTCTTACTACTGGTACTACTACTGTTAACAGTCACTTGAAATTTACCTTCAGTCTAATTTCTCCTTAGTGTATTCTATAGAATTCCATTTTTCTGAAAATGATCTAGTCTACATTATCTACTAACACTCCATCCTGATTCTCTCTCACACAAATACCTTGAAAACCAGGTAAGTGAAGTGGGCTACTGATTCTTTTAGAAAATAATTCATTTTAAAACCTCTGGATTCAAGTCTGCAGTATTTACTTTTCCTCTTCAAGAGTCCATAGTCATCTAAAATTAAATTAAATAGCTAAAGATAGCAATGAGCTCCAAAAAGTGCAAAGCAGAGCTTTAGAATATGAAAACATACCCAAAACCAAGCAGTAAATTGAATTAGAAATTTGGAAGTGTTTATAATAAACTGAGGATGAGCAAATAGCTTTGTGTTGTGTGAAATAGTATTAGGAGGTGAGATTTATACCTTCATCCTTCACTCTCTGAGGCTGAATTAAGTCCTTCATCCTTTATAAAAAACAAAACAAAAAACAAACAAACAAACAAACAAAACTACTCTTTTCAAATTCTTGCCTTTTGGTTATGACCAATCATTTCCTCATCCTGGCCCTTACATAATGACTATAGGTCTCACTATCTCACATTCAGTGAAGACCTTACTTGCTTTCTATCCTAACTAAATTTGCTGTCATCTAGATTAAGAGTTTGTATGGAGGGGCACCTGGGTGGCTCAGTGGGTTGAGCCTCTGCCTTCAGCTCCAGTCATGGTCCCGGGGTCCTGGGATCAAGCCCTGCCTCAGGCTCTCTGCTCAGCACAGAGCCTGCTTCCCCCTCTCTCTCTGCCTGCTGCTTTGCCTACTCTCTCTCTCTCTCTCTCTCTCTCCTTTTCTCTCTGTCAAATAAATAAATACAATCTTAAAAAGAAAAGTTTGTATGGATAATCTACCCAACTTCAGCTCAAGAGTTCCCAACTCAGCTTGCACGTTAGAAACATTCATTAAAAAATTTTAAAAAGTACATATGCCTGAGTTCCACCTAATCTATCAGAATCTTTCAGAATGGGAGCCATAGCTACTATAACTTATAAAACCACCACAGATGATTCTAATACATCATTAGAATTGTGGATGTCTTGCACCATTGGTCTTTGTCTACTTCTACTTCTACATTTGAATTCCATGGCTACACTGCAGATGTTTTCATTACACTACAATTCAGCACCCAATTCTGATGTGTGGGTTGTTCCTCATCCCCTGCCAAGCAATTCTTGGACACCAGCTGGGTGTCCCACAATTCAATTCTGACATTATCTGTTGGAGATAGCAACAGATTCTGCAGGTTAAAGGGTCAGTCCCACAAGACTGCCCCGACTTCAAGTGCCAATCTCAAGTCAAGGTTGTTACCTGAGCTGCTGACTGACTAGCTGGTAGAGTTTGGGGCCCAGAACTAATATATGGATATTTTCTGACTCACCAACTTGGATGCTCTCTGAATCCAATCCTTTTGGATTTTTATGGAGACTTCATTAAAGAGGCATGACTGGTTAAATCACTGGCCATTGGTGATTGATTCAACCTGCAGCCTCTCTACCTCTTCAGAAATCAGCAGGTGGAACTAAATGTTCCAATTCTCAAATCCTGGTTGGTTTCCCTGGCAACTAGTACCCCATCTTTAGGGGATTTTAAAAAGTCACTGCATTAACATAAACTTAGCTATAGTTGGAAGGGGCTTTTTATGTATAACAAGACATCAATTTCAGCCTTTAAGGCTCTGAATTGGATCTCAGGAACAGAGGACAAATGATGAAATATTATAACAAAAACAATGTTCTCATTGCTCTTATTGGTTAAGAAATTCCAAGGGTTGGGCACCTGGGTGGCTCTTTTGGTTGAGTGACTGCCTTTAGCTCATGTCATGATCCTGGAGTTCCGGGATCAAGTCCCACATTGGGCTCCTTGCTCAGCAGGGCTCTGATTCTCCCTCTGACCTTCCGCCTCTCATGCTCTTCCTCTCTCTCATTCTTCTCAAATAAATAAATAAAATCTTAAAAAAAAAAGAAATTCCAAGGGTTGGGGAGCTCTGAGCCAGGAATCAGGGACTGAAGACTGAAATATTTATTTATTATAAATCACATATCACATTTACTTGGAGCTATCCAACCTAGGAAATTTCACAGTCCAAGAATCCATTCTGTGGTTATAACCTCCAAGTTTTCCAACTCACTCATTTCCCAATCAATTCCATTACAGCTGCTCTCTCCTATAGTGAGACATTCACTACCTTGACAACTCCAAGTCCCTCCAGTCTATTTACCTCTTACTGGCCTCTTCAAAGTCAAGTAATCTGTCCTTTTATTGTGCCAGTCTAGCAAGACTGCAACCCTCTAGCATTCAAAATTATCTTCACTCCCCAACTTTGCTCAATCTAATCCATTCTCCACACTGCATTGTGAGTAACTTTTTCAAATGCAAATTTGATCACATGCCTGACTCCCACTTGCTTTGCTTAAGCCTTTAAATGGCTTCCCATGATTCTTAGAATAAAGCCCAAACCCCATAACATGCCATATAAGACTAGCTATAATTTGTACCCTGTGTACATTTCTTATCTCCTACCCTTCCTCTTCATGCACATTAATAGACTTGTAATTTCACTCACTCTCATTATGACTCTTTTTGTGAATGTGTCCTATCTGCCTGGAATGTTCTCAGCTCCCTTTGTAAAACTAACTTATTTTTCCTTAAAGACTAATTTCTGGAGGCACCTCCTCCCTGATTGAGTCTCAAAGGCGGCATAGTTTGAAAAACTCAAATTCTCTTTTATAGCAGTTCTTCAATATTTTATTTTATTTTATTTCCATTTTTTATTTAATTTAAAATTTATTTTTTTCAGTGTTCCAAAATTCAGTGTTTATGCACCATACCCAGTGCTCCATGCAATACGTGCCCTCCTTAATACCCACCACCAGGCTCACCCAACCCCCTACTACCCACCCCTCCAAAAAATTCAGTTTGTTTTTCAGAGTCCACAGTCTGTCATGGTTGTCTCCCCCTCCGATTTTCCCCAACTCACTTTGCCTCTCCAACTCTCAAATCTTCCATCTTATACCTTATGCTCCAAAAGTAAGTGAAACCACCTGACATTTGAGTCTCTCTGCTTGAATTATTTCACTCAGCATAATCTCTTCCAGTCCCGTCCATGTTGATACAAAAGTGGGGATTAATACCCCACTTTTGTATCACCTTTCTGATTGAGGCATAATACTCCATTGTGTATATGGACAATATCTTCTTTATCCATTCAACTGTTGAAGGGCATGTTGGTTCCTTCCACAGTTTGGCAACTGTGGCCATTGCTGCTATGAACATTGGGGTACAGATGACCCTTCTTTTCACCACATCTGTATCTTTGGGGTAAACACCCAGTAGTGTAATTTGCAGGGTCATAGGGTAGCACTATTTTTAATTTTAAAAAAATTAACTATTTTTTTAATTTAATTGCTTTTCAGTGTAACAGAATTCATTGTTTATGTACCACACCCAGTGCTCCATGCAATACGTGCCCTCCATAAAACCTACCACCTAGCTCCCCCAACCTCCCACCCCCCTGCCCCTTCAAAACCCTCAGATTGTTTTTCAGAGTCCATAGTCTCTCATGGCTCATCTCCACTTCCAGTTTCCCTTACCTCCCTTCTCCTCTCCATCTCCCTATGTCCTCTGTGTTATTTGTTTTGCTCCACAAATAAGTGAAACCATATGATAATTGACTCTCTCTGCTTGACTTATTTCACTCAGCATAATCTCTTCCAGCCCCATCCATGTTGATACACAAGTTGGGTATTCATCCTTTCTGATGGAGGCATAATACTCCATATTGTATATGGACCACATCTTCCTTATCCATTTGTCCGCTGAAGGGCACCTTGGTTCTTTCCACAGTTTGGCGACCATGGCCATTGTTGCTATGAACGTTGGGGTACAGATGGCCCTTCTTTTCACTACATCTGTATCTTTGGGGTAAATACCCAGTAGTGCAATTGCAGGGTCATAGGGAAGCTCTGTTTTTAATTTCTTTTTTTTAATTTTATTTATCTTTTTTAATTAATCAAACAAATTTTTAAAAATAAACATATAATGTATTTTTATCCCCAGGGGTACAGGTCTGTGAATCACCAGGTTTACATATTTCAAAGCACTCACCATAGCACACACCCTCCCCAATGTCCATAACCCCACCACGCTCTCCCTCCCCCCTCCCCCCAGAAACCCTCAGTTTCTTTTGTGAGATTAAGAGTTTCTTATGCTTTGTCTCCCTCCCAATCCCTTCTTCTTTCATTTATTCTTTTCCTCCACCCCAAACCCCCCACGTTCCGTCTCCACTTCCTCATATCAGGGAGATCAAATGATAATTGTCTTTCTCTGATTGACTTATTTCCCTCAGCATAATACACTCTTGTTCAATCCACGTCATCGCAAATGACAAGATTTCATTTCTTTTGATGGCTGCACAGTATTCAATTGTATATATATAAATATACCACCTATTCTTTTTTTTTAAGATTTTAAATATTTACTTGACAAAGAGAAAGATCACAAGTAGGCAGACAGGCAGGTAGAGAGAGAGGGGGAAGCAGGCTCCCCACTGAGCAGAGAGCCCGATGTGGGGCTCAATCCCAGGATGCTGGGATCATGACACGAGTAGAAGGCAGAGGCTTTAACCCACTGAGCCACCCAGGCACCCCACCACCTATTCTTTATCCATTCATCTGTTGATGGACATCTAGGTTCTTTCCATAGTTTGGCTATTGTGGACATTGCTGCTATAAACATTCGGGTGCATGTGCCACTTCGGATCACTACGTTTGTATCTTTAGGGTAAATACCCAGGAGTGCAATTGCTGGGTCATAAGGTAGCTCTATTTTCAACTTTTTGAGAAATCTCCATGCTGTTTTCCAGAGTGGTTGCACCAGCTTGCATTCCCACCAACAGTGCAAGAGGGTTCCCTTTTCTCTGCATCCTCGCCAGCATCTGTCATTTCCTGACTTGTTAATTTTAGCCATTCTGACTGGTGTGAGGTGGTATCTCATTGTGGTTTTGATTTGTATTTCCCTGATATCAAGTGATGTGGAGCATTTTTTCATGTGTCTGTTGGCCATATGGATGTCTTCTTTGCAGAAATATCTGTTCATGTCCTCTGCCCATTTTGTCATTGTATTATTTGTTCTTTGGGTGTTGAGTTTGCTGAGATCTTTATAGATTTTGGATACTAGCCCTTTATCTGATATGTCATTTGCAAATTATCTTCTCCCATTCTTTCTGTTGTCTTTTGGTTTTGTCAACTGTTTCCTTTGCTGTGCAAAAGCTTTTGATCTTGATGAAGTCCCAATAGTTCATTTTTGCCCTTGTTTCACTTGCCTTTGGCATCGTTCCTAGGAAGAAGTTGCTGCGGCTGAGATCGAAGAGGTTGCTGCCTGTGTTTTCCTCAAGGATTTTGAAGGATTCCTTTCTCACATTGAGGTCCTTCATCCATTTTGAGTCTATTTTCTTGTGTGGTGTAAGGAAATGGTCCAATTTCATTTTTCTGCATGTGGCTGTCCAATTTTTCCAACACCATTTGTTGAAGAGACTGTCTTTTTTCCATTGGACATTCTACCCTGCTTTGTCAAAGATTAGTTGATCATAGAGTTGAGGGTCTATTTCTGGGCTCTCTATTCTGTTTCATTGATCCATGGGTCTGTTTTTGTGCCAGTACCACACTGTCTTGATGATGACAGCTTTGTAATAGAGCTTGAAGTCTGAAATTGTGATGCCACCAACTTTGGCTTTCTTTTTCAATATTCCTTTGGCTATTTGAGGTCTTTTCTTGCTCCATATAAATTTTAGGATTATTTGTTCTATTTCTTTGAAGAAAATGGATGGGGTTTTGATAGGGATTGCACTATATGTGTAGATTGCTTAAGGTAGCATAGATATTGTCACAATATTTATTCTTCCAATACATGAGCATGGGACATTTTTCCATTTCTTTGTGTCTTCCTCAATTTCTTTCATGAGTACTTTATGTTTTCTGAGTACATATTCTTTGCCTCTTTGGTTAGGTTTATTCCTGGGTATCTTATGGTTTTGGGTGCAATTATAAATCGGATTGACTCCTTAATATCTCTTTCTTCTGTTTTGTTCTTGGTGTATAGAAATGCAGCTGATTTCTGTGCATTGATTTTATATCCTGACACTTTACTGAATTCCTGTACAAGTTCTAGCAGTTTTGGAGTGGAGCCTCTTGGGTTTTCCACATATAATATTATATCATCTGCAAAGAGTGATAGTTTGACTTCTTTGCTAATTTGGATGCCTTTAATTTCTTTTTGTTTTCTGATCTCTGATCTCTAGTACTATGTTGAATAGCAGTGGTGATAATGGATATCCCTGCCGTGTTCCTGAAATTACTGGAAGGGCTTTAAGTTTTTCTCCATTGAGAATGATATTTGTGGTGGGTTTTTCATAGATGGCTTTGATAATATTGAGGTACGTGCCCTCTAACCCTACACTTTGAAGAGTTTTAATCAGGAAGGGATGTTGTACTTTGTCAAATGCTTTTTCGGCATCTATTGAGAGTATCATATGGTTCTTGTTCTTTCTTTTATTAATGTATTGTAACACATTGATTGATTAGCAGATGTTGAACCAACCTTGTAGCTCTGGAATAAAACCCACTTGGTCGTGGTGAATAATCCATTTGATGTAATGTTGGATCCTACTGGCTAGTATTTTGGTGAGAATTTTCGCATCTGTGTTCATCAAGGATATTGGTCTGTAATTCTCTTTTTTGATGGGATCCTTGTCTGGTTTTGGGGTCAAGGTGATGCTGGCCTCCTAAAATGAGTTTGGAAGTTTTCCTTCCATTTCTATTTTTTGGAATAGTTTCAGGAGAATAGGAATTAAGTCTTATTTTAATGTTTGGAGATTTTTGATGACTGTTTCAATCTCCTTACTCATTACGCGTCTGTTTAGGTTTTCTACTTCTTCCTGGTTCAGTTATGGTGTTTTATATATCTCTAGGAATGTATCCATTTCTTCCAGATTGTCAAATTTGTTGGCGTAGAGTTGCTCATAGGATGTTCTTATAATTGTTTGTATTTCATTGGTGTTGGTTATGATCGCTCCTCTTTCATTCATGATTTTATTTATTTGGGTCCTTTCCCTTTTCTTTTTGATAAGCCTGGCCAAGGGCGTATCAATCTTACTAATTCTTTCAAAGATCCAGCTCCTAGTTTTGTCTATTTGTTCTACTGTTTTTTTAGTTCCTATTTCATTGATTTCTGCTCTGATCTTTATGATTTCTCTTCTCCTGCTGGGTTTAGGCTTTCTTTGTCGTTCTTTCTCCAGCTCCTTTAGGTGTAGGGTTAGGTTGTGTATTTGAGCCTTTCTTGTTTCTTGAGAAAGGCTTGTATTGCTATATATTTTCCTCTCAGGACTTTCTTTGCTGTGTCCCACAGATTTTGAACCAATGTGTTTCTGTTATCATTTGTTTCCATGAATTTTTTCAATTCTTCTTTAATTCCTTTGTTGACCCATTCATTCTTTAGAAGGATGCTGTTTAGTCTCCATGTATTTGTGTTCTTTCCAAATTTCCTCCTGTGATTGAATTCTAGCTTTAGAGCATTGTGGTCTGAAAATATGCAGGGAATGATACCAATCTTTTGATACCGGTTGAGACCCGATTTATGACCCAGGATGTGATCTATTCTGGAGAATGTTCCATGGGCACTAGAGAAGAATGTGTATTCTGTTGCTTTGGGATGGAATGTTCTGAATATATCTGTGATGTCCATCTGGTCCAGGGTGTCATTTAAGACCTTTATTTCTTTGTTGATCTTTTGCTTGGTTGATCTGTCCACTTCAGTGAGGGGAGAGTTAAAGTCCCCTACTATTATTGTATTATTGTCAATGTGTTTCTTTGATTTTGTTACGAATTGGTTTATATAGTTGGCTGCTCCCATATTAGGGGCATAGATATTTAAAATTGTTAGATCTTCTTGTTGGACATACACTTTGAGTATGATATAGTGTCCTTCCTCTTCTCTTATTATAGTCTTTGGCTTAAAATCTAATTGATCTAAGGATTGCCACTCCAGCTTTCTTCTGATGTCAATTTCCTCCCCCCTCACTTTAAATCTGGAGGTGTCTTCCGGTCTAAAATGAGTTTCTTGTAGGCAGCATATTGATGGGGTTTATTTTTTTTTTATCCATTCTGATACCCTGTGTCTTTTGATTGAGCATTTAGTCCATTTACATTCAGGTTAACTATTGAGAGATATGAATTTAGTGACATTGCATTGTCTGTAAGGTGACTGTTACTGTTTATTGTCTCTGTTGATTTCTGATCTACTACTTTTAGGGTCTCTCTTTGCTTAGAGGACCTCTTTCAATATTTCCTGTAGAGCTGGTTTGGTGTTTGCGAATTCTTTCAGTTTTTGCTTGTCCTGGAAGCTTTTTATTTCTCCTTCTATTTTCAATAATAGCCTTGCTGGATATAGTATTCTTGGCTGCATGTTTTTCTCATTTAGTGCTCTGAATATATCATGCCAGTTCTTTCTGGCCTGCCAGGTCTCTGTGGATAAGTCAGCTCCCAATCTGATATTTTTACCTTTGTATGCTACAGACTTCTTTTCCCAGGCTGCTTTTAGGATTTTCTGTTTGTCGTTAAGACTTGTAAATTTTACTATCAGATGATGGAGTGTGGGACTATTCCTATGGATTTTGAGGGGGGTCTCTGCACCTCCTGGATTTTGATGCTTGTTCCCTTTGCCATATTAGGGAAATTCTCTACAATAATTCTCTCCAATATACCTTCTGCTCCCCTCTCTCTTTCTTCTTCTTCTGGAATCCCTATTATTCTAATGTTGTTTCATCTTATGATGTCACTTATCTCTTGAATTCTCTCCTCATGGTCCAGTATTTGTTCATCTGTCTTTTGTTTAGCTTCTTTATTCTCTGTCATTTGGTCTTCTATACCACTAATTCTTTCTTCAGCCTTATTTATTTTAGCAGTAAGAGCCTCCATTTTTTATTGCAACTCATTAATAGCTTTTTTTATTTCAACTTGGTTGGATTTTAGTTCTTTTATTTCTCCAGGAAGGGGTTTTATCTCTCCAGAGAGGGTTTCTCTGATATCTTCCATGCCTTTTTCAAGCCCAGCTAGAACCTTGAGAATCGTCATTCTGAACTCTAGGTCTGACATATTACCAATGTCTGTATTGATTAGGTCCCTAGCCTTTGGTATTGCCTCTTGCTCTTTTTTTTGTGGTGAGTTTTTCTGCATTGTCATTTTGGCTAGATAATAATATATGAAGGAGCAAATAAACTCCTAAAGGGGTGGCAAAGACTCCAGGAAAATGTGCTTTAACCAAATCAGAAGAGACCCCACATCATGGGAGGGAGAAAGGGGATAAAAAGAAGTCCAGAAAAAAAAAAGGTTAAAAAAAAGAAAACAAATAAAAAAATATTAAAAAATAAATATATATATATATACATATATATATATATTAGACTGGTGACTAGAACAGGGTCACCCACTTAATTTTGGGAGTATTTTGGTGTCTTAGAAGAAACTATCTCCCAAAATTTTAAAGAATGAAAAACATATATAAGGGTAGAGACAATGAAGGGATGGAGTGTGCCTATAAAGATGAGAATTTTTTTTTAATTTTAAAAAATAAGTTGATAAAGTAAATTGGTTGGGAGAATAAAGAAAAAGAAAGTGGAGAAAATTTGCTCGAGCTGGAGACTAGAACAAGCCTGGACCTAGATTTAGGGTATATTTTGATCTATTAGGAGACGTACCCCAAAATTTTTAGAAGAAAAAACCCTTTGTGTATACAAAAAATAAAGTTAGATACAATGAAGGATAAAATATGACTATAATACTGAGGATTCAAAGAAGATTATTGTTATTTATTTTTTTGAAAGGTATTGTTAAGATAAATTAGTTAAAAAAACGTTAAAAGAGGAAAGGGTAAAAGTTAAAAAGAAAATTTAGCAGAAGAAAAAAAAGGAAAAAAATTAACTGCAAGACTAAAGAATCCTTGGGAGAAAGCCTTGAATTCCATGCTTTTCTTTCTCCTCCTCTGGAATTCCGCTGTTCTTCTTGGTGAGTGAACTTGGTCTTGGCTGGATTTCTTGATCTTCTGGGGGAGGGGCCTGTTGTTGTGATTCTCAAGTGTCTTTGCCCGAGGCAGAATTGCCTTGCCTTTACCAGGTTCCAGGCTAAGTAATTTGCTTTCAGGAGCTTTTGTTCCCTCTAGGCTTTCTGCAGAGTTTTGGAGGATGGGAATGATAATGGCAGCCTCCCAATCTCCAGCTCAGAGGAGCTGAGAGCTTGAGGCCCCGCTCCTCAGTGTGCCCTCAGAGAAAAGCACTCAATCACTACTGTCTCCCTAGCCTCTGGCCGCGCCTGGAGAAAAGTGCTCAATCACTCTGGTCTCCCCAGTGTCTCTCCGAATTTGGAGAAAAGCGCTCAATTACTCCCATCTCCCTGGCCTCTGGCCGCACTTGGGGAAGTGTACTTGATCGCTCCTGTCTCCCCGGCCTCTGGTTGCACTTGGAGAAAAGCATTCAATCACTCTCTTCTCCCTAGTCTCCAGCCGCGCTCGGAGCTCATGCAGCCTGTGATCGGTTCAAGGTAACCGTGAGTTGGGAGCTCACTCCTCAGCTTTGTCTCTGTAGCCAGCTTCCCCACTGTAATACCTGGGAGCTCTGCGACACTCAGACACCCCTGATCCTTCTGTGACCCCGCGGGACCTGAGGCCACGCTGTCCCCGTGTGGGCTTCACCCCGGTTTAGCCTCTGGAACGATGTCCCTCAGTGGAGCAAACTTTTTAAAGTCCTGATTTTGCGCTCTGTTGCTTTGCTGCTTGCTGGGATCCGGCCCCTCCCCCCGCAGTCTATCTTCCTGTCGCTTTGGATTCACTTCTCTGCCAGTCCTACCTTTCAGAAAGTGGTCGATTTTCTCTTTCTAGAATTGTTGCTCTTCTTCTCTTCAATCACCTGTTGGATTTGTAGGTGTTCGCAATGGTTTCATAAGCTATCTAGCTGGTCTCCTGCTACCTGATATAGTCCCAGCCTGCTACTTCTCTGCCATCTTGACTCCTATTTTTTTTTCTATTTTTAATTTTTTTTAGGAAACTCCACACTGTTTTCCAAAGTGGCTGCACCAACTTGCATTCCTACCAACAGTGTAAGAGTGTCACCCTTTCTCCACATCCTCTCCTGCACTTGTTGATTACTGTCTTGTTAATTTTGGTCATTCTAACTTGTGTAAGGTGGTATCTCAATGTGGTTTTTTATTTGGATCTCCCTGATGGCTAATGATGGTGAACACTTTTCATGTGTCTATAGCCATTTGTATGTACTTCTTTGGAGAAGTATCTGTTCATGTCTTCTGCCCATTTTTTGACATGATTATGTGTTTTGTGTGTGTTGAGTTTGAGGAGTTCTTTATAGATCTTGGATATCAGCCTTTTGTCTGTAGTATCATCTGCGAAGATCTTCTCCCTTTCCGTGGGTTGCCTCTTTGTTTTGTTGACTGTTTCCTTTGCTGTGAGGAAGTTTTTGATCTTGATGACGTCCCAAAAGTTCATTTTCACTTGTTTCCTTTGCCTTTAGAGACATGTCTTGAAAGAAGATGCTGTGGCTGATGTCGAAGAGGTTAGTGCCTATGTTCTCCTCTAGGATTCTGATAGATTCCTGCCTCATTGTTGAGTTATTTTATCCATTTCGAGTTTATCTTTGTTTATGGTGTAAGCATATGGTCAAGTTACATTCTTCTACATGTAGCTGTCGAATTTTCCGAGCACCATTTATTGAAGAGACTATCTTTTTTCCACTGGATATTTTTTCCTGCTTTGTACAAGATTATTTGACATTGGTTTGCGGGTCCATATCTAGGCTCTATACTCTGCTCCACTCGCCTCTGTGTCTGTTTTTGTGTGAGTATCATGCTGTCTTGGTGATCACTGCTTTGTAGTAATCCTTGAAATCAGGCAACGTAATGCCCCCACTTTTGTTTTCCTTTTTCAACATTTCCTTAGCAATTTGGGGTCTCTTCTGGTTCCATACAAATTTTAGGATTGTTTGTTCCAGCTCTATGAAAAATGATGTTGGAATTTTGATTGGGATGGCATTGAAATTATAGATTGCTCTAGGCAGTATAGACATTTTAACAATATTTATTCCTCAGATACATGACCATAGAATGCCTTTCCATCTTTTTGTGTCTTCTTCAATTTCTTTCATGAGTGTTCTGTAGTTTGTCAAGTACAGATCCTTTACCTCTTTGGTGAGGTTTATTCCAAGGTATCTTATGGTTCTTGGTGCTATAGTAAATGGAATTGACTCTCTAATTTCCCTTTCTTTTTTTTTTAAGATTTTATTTATTTATTTGTCAGAGAGAGAGGGAGAGAGAGGGAAGGAGCACAGGCAGACAGAGAGGCAGGCAGAGGGAGAAGCAGACTCCCTGCCGAGCAAGGAGCCCGATGTGGGACTCGATCCCAGGATGCTGGGATCATGACCTGAGCCGAAGGCAGCTGCTTAACCAACTGAGCCACCCAGGCGTCCCTCTAATTTCCCTTTCTATATTTTCATTTTTAGAGTATAAGAAAGCAACTGATTTATGTACACTGAATTTGTATCCTGCCACATTACTGAATTGCTGTATGAGTTCTAGCAGTTTTGGGGTGGAGTCTTTTGGGTTTTCCGTATAAAGTATCAAGTCATCTGTGAAGAGAGAGCGTTTGACTTCTTCTTTTCTAATTTGAATACCTTTTATTTGTTTGTTTGTTTGTTTTTTTGTCTGATTGGTGTTGCTGGGACTTCTAGTACTATGTTGAACAATAGTGGTGAGAGTGTACATCCTTGTCGTGTTCCTTATCTCAAAGGGAAGTCTGTCAGCTTTTCCCCATTGAGAATGATATTCACTGTGGGTTTTTCATAGATAGATTTTATGAAGTTGAGAAATGTTCCCTCTATCCCTATAGTTTGAATCATTTTAATCAGGAATGGTTGCTGTATCTTGTCAAAAGCTTTTTCTGCATTCATTGAGAGGACCATGTGGTTCTTTTCTCTTATCAATTTGTTCTATCTCATTGATTGATTTGCAAGTATTGAACCACACTTGCAACCCATGGATAAATCCCACCTGGTCATGGTAGATAATCTTTTTAATGCACTGTTAGATCTTATTAGCTAGGATCTTGTTGAGAATCTTGGCATCCATATTCATCAGGGATATTGATCTGAAATTCTCCTTTTTGGTGGGGTCTTTGCCTGATTTGGGGATCAGGATAATGCTGGCTTCATAGAGTCTGGAAGTTTTCCTTCTGTTTCTATTTTTTGAAACAGCTTCAGGAGAACAGGTAATATTTCTTCTTTGAATGTTTGGTAGAATTCCCCAGGGAATCCGTCAGGTCCCGGGATCTTGTGCTTTGGGAGTTTTTTTTTTTATAGATTATTTATTTATTTATTTGATAGACAGAGATCACAAGTAGGCAGAGAGGCAGGCAGAGAGAGAGGAGGAAGCAGGATGTCCCCAGAGCAGAGAGCCCGATGTGGGGCTTGATCCCATGACCCTGGGATCACCACCTGAGCCAAAAGCAGTGGCTTTAACCCACTGAGCCACCCAAGCGCCCCTTTTGGGAGGTTTTTGATCACTGCTTCAATCTTGTTACCAGATATTGTTCTATTCAGGTTGTCAATTTCTCCCTGGTTCAGTTTTAGAAGTTCATAGGTTTCCAGGAATGCATTCATTTCTTCTAGTTTGCCTAACTTATTTGCATATAATTGTTGATAATAATTTCTGGTGATTGTTTCTATTTCCCTGGTGTTAGTCATCATCTCTCCCTTTTCATTCATAATTTTATTAATTTGCATCCTCTCTCTTTTCTTTTGGATTAGTTTGGCCAATTGTTTATTGATCTTATTGATTCTTTCAAAGAAACAGCTTTTATTTTCTTTGATGTGTTCTATTGTATCTCTAGTTTCTATCCCATTGATCTTTGCTCTAATCTTGATTATTTCCCTGCTTATGTGTGCTTATGTCTTAATTTGTTGTCAATTCTCCAGTTCTTTAAGGTGTAAAGAGAGCTGGTGTATTCTGGATTTTTCAATTTTTTTGAGGGAGGCTTGGACGGTTATGTATTTCCCCTTTAGGGCCACCTTTTCCATATCCCATAGGTTTTGGACACATGTGTCTTCATTGTCATTGGTTTACATGAAGTGTTTAATTTCTTCGTTGATATCCTGGTTGATCCAAACATTCTTAAGCAGGGTGGTCTTTAGCTTTCAATTGTTTGAATTCCTTCCAAACTTTTTCTTGTGGTTGAGTTCCAGTTTCAAAGCATTGTGGTCTGAGAATATGCAGGGAATAACCTGAATCTTTTGTATCAGTTGAGCCGTGATTTGTGACCCAGTATGTGGTCTCTTCTGGAGAAGGTTCCATGTGCACTCGAGAAGAACGAGTATTCTGTTGTTTTAGGGTGGAATGTTCTGTATAAATCTATGAGGTCCATCTGGTCCAATGTGTCATTGAACCAATCCTCTTCTTTCTTTATTGATTTTCTGCGTGGTGAACTGTCTATTAGTGAGAGTGTTGTATTCAGATCCCCTACAATTAATGTGTTCATATCCATATGACTCTTTTTTTGATTAACAGTAGTCTTATGTAATTGGCTGCTCCCATATTGGGGACATAAATATTTATAATTGTTGGATTTTCTTAGTGGATCGACTGTTTAAGAATGATGTAGTGTCCTTCCTTATCTCTGACTATAGTCTTTAGTTTAAAATCTAATTCATCTGATATGAGAATCACTACCTAAGCTTTGTTTTTGAGGCCCATTGGCATGAAAGATGCTTCTACATCACTTTACTTTCAGTCTGGATGTATCTTTAGGTTCCAAATGGGTCCCTTGTAGACAGCATAAGGACGGGTTTTGTCATTTTATCCCATCTGCAACCTTGTGCTAATTTATGGGCACATTTAAGCCGTTCATGTTGAAAGTGATTATTGAGAGATACGTTTTAATTGACATTGTGCTACCTGTGAAGTCTTTGTTTCTATAGATTGTCTCCATAAACTTCTGTTCAATGATATTCTTGGTTTTTTTTCCTCTTTTATAGAATCCCCCTTAATATTTCTTGTAGTGCTGGCTTGGTGGTCACATACTCTTTTAAACCTTGCTGGTCTTGGAAGCTTTTTATTTCTCCATCCATTTTTAAATGTCAGCCTGGCTGGATAAATTATTCTTGGCTACATGTTCTTCTCATTTAGTGCCCTGAATGTATCTTGCCAGCCCTTTCTGTTTACCAGGTTTCTGTGGACAGGTATGACATTATTTTGATGGACCTCCCTCTGTTTATAAGGAATCTCTTCCCCCTACCTGCCCTCAGGAGGTCTTGTCTAAAATTATGATTCATCAGTTTCACAATCAATTGTCTTGAGACCTTGATCTTGGGGGGTGTTCTTTCCATGCCTAGGAGATGAAAGCTGGTTCCATTCCCCAGATTGGTAAAATTTTATCCAGAATTTGTTCAACTATATCTTCTAGTCTTCTCTCTTTCTCTTCCCCCTCAGGGATCCCAGTAATTCTGATGTTGGAAAATTTCATGATGGCATTTATTTCCCTGATTCTGTTTTCATGGTTTCTAAGCTGTTTCTTCTATGCCTCCTCCTGATCCTTTTTCTCTATCAGTTTGTTCTCTAGATCACTAATTCTATCTTCTTCCTGCGTTACCCTAGCTGTTAGAGTATTTAGATTAGATTGTATCTCATTGATAACAATTTTTTAAAAATATTTTACTTATTTATTTTATGTACAGAGGTCATAGGTATGCAGAGAGGCAGGCAGAGAGAGAGGAAGGGAGGCAGGCTCCCTGCTGAGCAGAGAGCCAGATGTGGGGCTCAATCCCAGGACCCTGGGATCATGACCTGAGCCAAAGGCTGAAGCTTTAACCCACTTAGCTGACCAGGTGTCCCTAGCATTTTAAACTTCTTCTGGGTAGGCTTTCACTTCTGCCCTTAGAGATTCTATGTTGTCACTAATGGTTTTCTCCAACCTACCCATTGCCTGTATAATTGCTACCCTGAATTACCTTTCCAACATACTGTTTATGTCCATATCCAATAGTTCTGATAGAGAGGGCACAGTCTCTGAATTTTTCCTCTGTTGGGTGTTCCTCCTACTAGTCATTTTGGTGAGAGGTGGTTGAGGGGATGTATAGCTGAATATATCAACTGTGATCCAGGCATGGTGCACCCTGGAACGCTTCTGAGCAATCAGAAGTCACCACTAAATAGAAAGGAAAAAAGACAAAGAGAGAGAGAGAGAGATAAAAGAGACAACCCATTCAGAATGGGCCCCAAAGTTAAGATTTATAAGGTAAATGAACAAAAACATAAAAACAAAAAGACCAACAAAAGTAAATGACAAGAAAAAAAAAAAGAACCTAGCCAAAATGAACCTCAAGGATAAGACTTATATAATACCACAACAAAAGGAAAAACACAGAAACACTGACAGAAGAAAAAGATGAGAGGGTGGTTATAAATCCTTGATGTGGGTGAGGAAGGTTATTTTGATTCTTCCTGGGTGTATCTTGATATCTTTTTTTAAAAGATCTTATTTATTTATTTGACAGAGAGAGAGATCACAAGTAGGCAGAGAGTCAGGCAGAGAGAGAGGGAAGCAGGTTCCCTGCTGAGCAGAGAGCTGGATGCGGGGCTCGATCCCAGGACCCTGTGATCATGACCCAAGCCTAAGGCAGAGGCTTAATCCACTGAGCCACCCAGGCACCCCGTATCTTGATATCTTTGTTAAAGGACTCAACTTTCCAGAGATAAAAGGAGATTAAAACTGGTTTATAGGGGCGCCTGGGTGGCTCAGTGGGTTAAAGCCTCTGCCTTCGGCTCAGGTCATGATCTCAGGGTCCTGGGATCGAGCCCCGCATCGGGCTCTCTGCTCAGTGGGGAGCCTGTTTCTCCCTCTCTCTCTGCCTGCTTCTCTGCCTGCTTGTGATCTCTGTCAAGTAAATAAACAAAATCTTTAAAAAAAAAACTGGTTTATATATGGGGGTAGTATTGAGTAGGGAAAATGGATTACCTTGAAGCTTATATCTATATGTATATTAAAAAAATAGAAAGGAAAAAGAAAAACACAGGTATATGTATGAAAAAAGTTCAAGTTAAAAAGGTATTATGGAATATGTTGTATTAAACCTCTAGTTGTAATGGTAAGTAGGTTCAAAAAATTAAAAAGAGCAAGAATAGTGAGAATGGTTTAAAAATAAAAGTTGTATCCATTAAATATACAGGTTTTAGGGTAATTCTGGGAGCTTAATATATTGTTTTCCCCTGATATTAGGGTTTTACAGTTTTATGGGCACCCTGTAGTGGTTGTCCTCTCATTCTTTTGGCTTGCTTTCTGGGGAAGGGGCCTGCCACGTTGTTTTTCAGTCAGTCTTGCTTGGGCTACGTCCTCCTGCTCCCTGTCAAGGGGCTGGGCTCTGTGGAAATGGGTTTTTCAGGCTTTTGTTTTCTGGAGATTTTTGTTCTTTGGTGGCTTTTTGCAGCTTTTTGAAGGTTTAGTGGAAAGCAAACTATACCCAGACCTCTGTCTCAGAGAGAAGCCTCAGTCTGCTCCCCTCTTGGTGGTCCAGAACACACAGACTCCCCTTCTGCAAACTCCACTGAACCATGCCACCTCCCACAGGCAGTACATGTCCCCAGCCACCATCTCAAGGGTCGCCCGAAGAGCCCGTTTGTCTCTGCACCCCTGTGCCACTAAAACTATGAGTGATATTGGTCCAGGGAGCCCACTTCCAGTGGATGCCTTTGCCAGGACTGCTGTCTGGGGTCCAGACCTCATGGTTGTGTAAGTCGCTGCCGCTGAGAGCTCCTGATCAGAGATTGTGTGCTGAGTTCCTTCATTACCTGGGCTGGGAGTGTCTAGACTCTTGTTAGTCCTACAGACTGCCAGCTAGTGCCTGCATGGAGTTTTCTCAGGCATGGGTAGGGAGCACAGTTCATACTTCAGTCGCACAGTGCACACATAGCACAAAAGGCTGTAGCTCTAGAAAGTGCAGACTGGTGCCCACATCAGATTCCCTCATGAGGGAGCCAGAGTGCGCCCACCTGAGTGGTCCTGCAAGCCATGCCACCCCGGGGATTCTGGGACCAGGAAATGGAGGCTCTACCACACTCTCTCTGGCACAGTTGGTCACCAGCAGTGGCCATGTTGGGTCCATGGGCTTAGGCCCGTGCCCATGACCACCCGATTCCACCATTGTCCCTTAAGTTTTTTTGCTCTTTTTAAGTGTTTTTAACCAGACTCCAAGTTAATGCTGGCCCCCAATTACAGCACACTTTCACATTGGGGTACTACTTTTCAATGGGTCTGTGTGGCTCCCTCCCCTTTCTGTTTATCCTCTGATATCAGTCTGAGTGTTCCCACTCCACTTTACCTCTCTGCTGATGTCTTCTGCCACTGTAGAGATCAAGAAGTGTATAATCCTACATCTCAGGCTGATTTCATGGGTGTACTTGAGAAAAGTATCTATGTCAGCTGTTTCCACTTCCTTCTCTCTAAATCTCTCCTCACTTCCCTTTTATTTCCATTTTTACTGTGGTATGAACATGTAACATGAGATCTACCCTCTTAACAAACTTTTATGCGTACAGTATTGTTACTATAGGCAAGATATTGTACCACAAATTTCTAAAACTTATTTATCTTGTACTACTGAAACTTTATACCCATCACACTCTCCCCCTCTGTTAAAGTAGGTAGTTAGTTAGCCTTTAACAGGATGCCTGGAGGCCAGCTAAGTTGAATTCATGACCCACTATCAGGAAAGTTAGAGACCTGTCCTAGTAGCGCTCCAAAAACAAAGCCACAAAACAAACCAGACAGATCCAAGACAAAGAAAGCCAGAGACTCTGACCAAGTAGGGGAGAAAAGGCATAAAATCCTGCTCCCAAGGACATACCTTCCCCAGATAATAAATATTCCATCCCCTAGTTAAGAATTGTCAATAAAAGATGGAGATCCAAATCCAAGGTGTGGCTCCCCTTTGAGTTCACCCACTCTCTCAGCTTGAGAGTATACTCTGACTTTAAGAAATTTTCTCACACTGCTCAACCACCATGTCTGGTCCATTCTTGAATACTTTCTTGTGATGAGACTAAGAGCCTCCCAGCAGCATCCTAAGAATGGGCTAGGCAGAGGCCTTAGAGCCCAGGAGTCTTGCCAGTCCAACCAGCAACACTTCTAGGCCTTGGAAACCACTATTCTAATTCTCAGTTTCTATGAGTTTGGCTATTTCAGATAAGTCACATAAATGTGGTACTTGCTGTTTATGTTTAACTCACTTCACTTAGCATAATGTCCTTCGGGTTAATCTATGTTGCCAAATTTGGCAGGATTTTCTTATTTTTAAAGGCTGAATGATATCCATTTTATATGTATACCACATTTTCTTTCAATTCTCTGTGAACTTTATATAATAAATTTGGTTCCTATAATTTGGTTTAGTATCACCCTCTCAGGGTGATATTAAAATAGTGAGCAATCAAAGCAGATGCTTACCCAGTCCATACTGGTTATATATCAACCCTGCTTAGACCACAAAATACCTTGATATTTAAAGACATTTTCTTTTTTCCTGTCTCCTTTTCCTTTTATTGGCTCCACTTATCAGCAAAACATGGGCAACTGAGCTGGGGTGTAATCAACAGCTAAAATCTTCACTGTGGACAAATAAATATGTCAATAGAAACCTCAGGACTAAACTTTTTCCATCCTCACACATCATTGTTAACAGGTTCCATCAGGGAATTTCCACATTCTTGCCTGCTCCATCCTGTTGTCAGTGCCTTACATACAATGGTAGGCCCTGGTTTAGTAATGACTTTTTGCTCCCAGGAAAGGTGACCAACAGGATGGATTTCCCAGAGACATACATAAATAAATTAGAAAATAAGATCACTATGTTACATAATAAAGATAAAAAGGAGATTTGTTGGATCAAAATAAAAATCTCAAATTAGAGATGTTTTCCTTTCTCTATTTTTTGATATAAGTAATTTCTTTTCTTTCTCTTTCTTTCTTTCTTTCTTTCTTTTTTAGAGAGAAAGAGTATGAGGAGGAGGAACAGGAAGTGGGGAAAAGGGAGAGAATCTTAAGCAGGCTCCATGGAATTGTTCTGCATATAGATTGGTTTGTGTGCCCATATGTTTAAAAATTCAATTTAAAAGAACAGCTGAATTAGTCAATGAGATTAAAGCTTCTCTTCAACATTCAATTTCAGTGAAAGGGGAAGTAGTCCATATTTGTTTCTGTGTTTAAAGAGAGAAGGTGGGGGATATTTGATGCATGTCTTACAAAGAACAAACTGAATATTAACATTTTCCCTGTATACCATTGCTTTGCTTTCTGTATTGCAAATGTTGTGGCTATTTCTTGATGGTTTTCGGGCTCCAGTTCATTAAGATTATTGCAATTGGTGCCTTAGCTGAGGATTTCATTACTATCTTTTGCTAGCAGGCACATAGCGAGGTCCCATTTATGCTTACTTCAAAATTATACCAGCTGCACTATTTAACTCTGTACTGTTTCTCTTCACAAATAAATAAATTAACTCCTAAGCTTCTTCAGGAATAAAGCCCAAATCAGTGTTTCTAATAAATTTCAAAAGTTAAAATAGTTTTTCCCCTTCTTGCTTTGTTTTAAGCAGGGTAAAAATTCTGAGTTGAAAATATTGGAAAAATATTAGATATACTCAACCATGAAATAAAATGGTTTTATAGTTCCCCATAACTATCTTTTCACATGCAGTGTTGGTCTCCCTTCATTGATCAGCTTCCTTTTATTGCATGGTGTTCTGGGAGATGCAAAGCAATCTCAAGCACAACAAGGGCCAAAGAAACTGAACCTGTGGATTAAACTTGCAAAAATGCTATGTTGATGAGAACTGTTTGTCTTTCTTGGCTTCTGATAAATCTCAACTTGTAAATTCAAACAGAATCTTCAAGCTATTTCTGATATAAGCTTGGATTCAAAATAGGATGCAATCTCCAGATCCCTTTATCTGACATTCTAACTCATTGTGCTACTGCCTGAAGCTACCAGAATGTTTTTCAGTGAGCCACATGAAACTCATTTGTGTCTACTGAACCCCTGATCTTCAAACTGGTTAAATAAGATAGTGTGGTAGGTGATGTGGGAAACAAAGGCAAAAGAAAAATTAACTTTACTTACTACTTACAGCTCTTTGACAAGTCCTTGAAACAGGCAGAGTGGCATTTCTCTAGGAACTCAACTGCCTCAATCTTAATAGTTTGCTACAGACTAAAGGCAAACTTAGCCCAACCCCCAAGACCCTGTAAGTCTATTTTAGCATATAAAAATTCCTTTGGAAACCTCATTTATCTCTACAGCCCCCATCCCCCAGAGACATGTTGGCAATCATCCCCCAAGCATATGACCCACTGATATACATCTGAAGGGTCTTGTGACTAAGGCTTAATTAGACAGTAATAAATGAACTTTCCCTAACAATAGTTAGCCTCCTCAAGGTCCTGGAAACCTTGCTTCCAAAATTCCTTAGAGACTTGACACTATCCCTAACCTCCTCACAACTTAAAAGTATGTAATGGGCCACTCCTCATCACCCCAGTGCAGCTCTTTCTGCCCACAGGTCTTGTCCCCATGCTTTAACAAAACCACCTTTTTACACCAAAGACATCTCAAGAATTCTTTCTCGGCCTTTGGTTTTGAACCCTAACATCCTTCCTACATCACAATTGACTGATGTTAATTTTTTTTAAAGATTTTATTTATTTATTTGTCAGAGAGAGAGCAGGAGCGAGCACAGACAGACAGAGTGGCAGGCAGAGGCAGAGGGAGAAGCAGGCTCCCTGCTGAGTGAGGAGCCTGATGTGGGACTCGATCCCAGGACGCTGGGATCGTGACCTGAGCCGAAGGCAGCCACTTAACCAACTGAGCCACCCAGGTGTCCCTGATATTAATTTTTAATAGCATTTTAAATAGTGTCTTTGCTCCTATAACTTTCTAGTGACTACAAAATCTAAACAACACAATAAAAACAAATCCATAACATAAATTCTTTATATTGATAAATATAGTATGAATTATAGCAAATCAGTTAACAACTGATATATTACCACAATTTCTAAATAATATTCTGAAAATAGGGGCACCTGGGTGGCTCAGTGGGTTAAGCCTCTACCTTCGGCTCAGGTCATGATCTCAGGGTCCTGGGATCAAGCCCTACATCGGGTTCTCTGCTCAGCAGGGAGCCTGCTTCCCTCCCTCCCTCTCTCTCTCTGCTTGCCTCTCTGCCTACTTGTGATCTCTCTCTCTCTGCCAAATAAATAAAATCTTTAAAAAAATCCTGAAAATAATATTTTCAGCTTAAGCTTTATAGTATATTTAATAAACTATAAGTATTTCTCCAAAGAGATTAAATCCACTGATGACTTCTCAGAGCCATTGCATTTCTCCCTGATCTCTGTTGCATAGAACAGAGTTGGCAAACTTTTTGTAAAGGGCCTGAGAGTAACTATTTTAGCCTTTGTACATCATATAGTCTCTGTCACAACTGCTTTAAAGCAGCCATAAACAATAGGTAAACAAATGAAAGAATGAATGTGGCTGTGTTTCCTTAAATCTTTATCTGCCAAAACAGGCAAATCATAGTTTGCTGACTCTGAGGTGGAAGATTCTGTATCAATGAGGGAGCAGAAGGCAAGCTGAGGACAAAGCATAAGCTGACACCTCAAAGCCCCCACTCCCCACTCCCTTGTGGGATATGTGTGACATTCCTCAGACACTCCTGGTTGCCCTAAAACTAAGGGAAGGGAAAAGCAAATGGTTAACTGATAAAGATCACAGTCCTGTGGGACATGGGGCAGGAGTTTCCATCAGTTTTAGATTTCGTGATTTACAAGGACAAAGCATTATCAATAGTCCAACTTTCAGAAACCTATAGACTATATCCTGGAGCCCTAACATCACCCTTCCCTCCATTGTGATGTGGGAAACAAGGGTAGAAGAGAATGTAAATAAAATCAAATTTCTATATAATCTGCAGTTCATTAACAAATAGTTGAGGCACGCAGAGTATAATGTGCCTCCAGGATACTCTTTTCTTAATGTTAGTGCTTTACTAGAGGGAAAATCAACCTTATCTTGACAATAAAAAGGCCTCCAGCATCCTGAGAGTCTTCATTAGCATATCAAAGTCCTTTGGGACACCTCCCTTTTTCATTACCCTCCCCAACTCCCAAGTATATGATCAGTCACCAAAGCATATAATCAGTCACCTCTCACAACCACAGTGCAGCAGCTCTTTCTGCCCAAGAGTCCTGTTCCCACACTTTAATAAAATCACCTTTTTGCACCAAGGATGTCTCAAGAATTCTTCCATTGCCATGAGCTCTGGACCTGACCAATATTCCAAAACTACATCATGTATCACAAGAAGACTCTTGCCATTACTCCAGATAAAGATTGTTTCACCTCACATAGATTTGCCCTCTTTTCTTTCCTTTTTTTTTTTAAAGATTTTATTTATTTATTTATTTGACAGAGAAAGAGATCACAAGTAGGCAGAAAGGCAGGCAGAGAGAGAGGGGGAAGCAAGTTCCCTGCTGAGCAGAGAGCCCAATGCGGGGCTTGATCCCAGGGCCCAGAGATCATGACCTGAACCAAAAGCAGAGGCTTACCCCACTGAGCCACCAAGGCACCCCTATTTGCCCTCTATTCAATGCAGAAACCATGTATGTAAAAAAAACAAAAAAAGTTGAAAGTTTGACAAGTGTGTCTTTTCCCCCCATTTTTCCCTCTTTCCTCTTCTGTCCGTGTGTAAATGCAAAGCTGTATTCTATTCTGTTTATGTTTCTCAAGGTTATTCTGGAAGAAAGTTCACGCAGAAAATTCTTTGGTTCTAGTTGTGGCAATGGGCCAGCACATGAGTCAAGGCTGATCTAAGTTACCTAAAGAAATCTAGATTCAGAAGTATGGAGACATTTTATTTTTCATCCTTTACCAGTCATGCCAGAGTAGTGACCAGTTAGAGAAGACAGTCCTGTCCTCTCAGGGAGGCCTAATTTCCTCTAAATTGGTTTAGTACCAAGTCTGTGGTACTCCTTCCCATGACACTACCTCATGATGTAGGAAAGATGTTAGGGTTCAAAACCAAAGACCAAGAAAGAATTCTTGAGATGTCTTTGGTGTAAAAAGGTGGTTTTATTAAAGCATGGGGACAAGACATGTGGGCAGAAAGAGCTGCACTGGGGTGATGAGGAGTGGCCCATTACATACTTTTAAGTTGTGAGGAGGTTAGGGATAGTGTCAAGTCTAAGGAATTTTGGAAGCAAGGTTTCCAGGACCTTGAGGAGGCTAACTATTGTTAGGGAAAGTTCATTTATTACTGTCTAATTAAGCCTTAGTCACAAGACCCTTCAGATGTATATCAGTGGGTCATATGCTTGGGGGATGATTGCCAACATGTCTCTGGGGGGTGGGGGCTGTAGAGATAAATGAGGTTTCCAAAGGAATTTTTATATGCTAAAATAGACTTACAGGGTCCTGGGGTTGGGTTAAGTTTGCCTTTTGTCCATAGCAAAGTCTTAAGATTGAGGCAGTTGAGTTCCTAGAGGAATGCCACTCTGCCTGTCAATAGGACTTGTCAAAGAGCTATAGATAGGAAATTTAATAATTTTTCATCTGCCTTTGTTTCCTACATCAAATAGCATTGATTACTCACCCACTTGTGAAAGATCTTTGTTTCAGCAGGTTACAGGAAGAATCCCAAAGAAGTAGATATTGTTGTAACTCAGGGTCTTACTGTCTAGTTTAAGAACTTGTTATGCATTCCTGCAGTGACTTCAGAAAACTTTCAAAGTAATATAAACCCATGAGAGTACATAAATAGAGTTCAGAATCTAGGACAGAAGGATAAGGTATCATTTGCCTGTATGTCAGTCACCTAGATGCTTTTGCAGGTCTTAGTTCTGTGGATTTGCCTGATTTTCTTGTTTTAGAAATTTGTCTAAACATCGATTTCATAATTTGGGCTTTGAATTTCATTTTGCTGATTTTCCTGTATCATATGTGTGTTGAAATTATCTTGTAACTTTTATCTAAAGTTTAGCATAGAGACATTTCATTCTGACATTTTATTTCCTGCAAATATTATAAGCATATTTTATATGTCTTCATCAAATCATGACAGAGGAATAGAATCCTAGAGTTAGCTGTGACATTAGAGGTGATCTAGAGCAAAGAGTTGTCAACTTTAATTTCCATATGAATAACCTAAGGGTCTTATTAAAATGCAGATTCCTATACAATAGGTCTGGGGTGGGTCCCAAGAAGCCTGCAGATCAGACTGAGAGAGGCAATGTGCAGGAGGATCAGCTGTGAGAATTTATTCCGCAATATTTCTGTAGACTTTCATCTAGTTTCCATATGAACATTTCTAAATTACATAAAGAACTCACAACCTTTCAAAGCAAACTACTTCATTATGATGTGTGACACACAGGAAGGTAAATTTCCTTACCTACTGACAAGCCTTTGAAACAGGCAGAATGACCTCCACCTTAAGGCTTTGCTAAGGGCAAAGGACTATCCTAGCCTGACCGACCCCCTACCCCCAACCAGGATCCTGTAAATCTACTTTAAGAACTCCTTTAGGAAACTTTATCTCTAAACCTCCAAGACAGTGTCAACAATCATTCCCAAGCATATGACCCACTGATATACATCTAAAGGGTCTCACAAGAAGATTTTTATTACTGGTAATGAATAACCTTCTCCCCAGACAATAGCTAGCCCCTCAAGGTCCTGGAAACCTTGCTTCCAAAATTTCTTAGAGACTTATTCCATCCCTAATCCCCTCCCAATTTACAAGTATATAATAGACCACTCCTCACATCCCAGGGGCAGCAGCTCTTCCTGCCCATGGGTCCTGTCCCCGTGCTTTAATAAACCACCTTTTTGCACCAAAGACATTTTAAGAATTCTTTCTTAGCCATTGGCTCCAGACCTCACCCCACCGAACCTCACTAGATCTAGATCCCAGAACTTCATCATTTCATGTCTGAACAGGGACCATGAGTCTTTACATTTGGACTCTGAGCTTCGGTGCAAAATTGGTGAATATTTTCTCTCTCCTTCCTTTAGTCTCATTTCAGGGGCTTTTCAAGGAGTAAGGTCTTATTGGAACACTTGCATGTCAATTGCTCAAGCTGTAATCCTCTAGCCCATGGCTACTCTATGGGGAGGAGGACGTCTGCATTTTGGCTAGAAGTTAGTACCCTGGCCAGAATGGTAATAAGACACAGAAACTTGATGTCCTCTCTCTGTTCCTGTTCTTATATAGAGTTGTCTTTCTTGGGCACGGGACAGCCACCTAAGTCACCAGGATGGCTGCCAATCTTAAGACTCCCGTCTAAGGTTTTCTCCTGATTGATCTAATGTGATTCCCTCCTCATCCCTGGTCTAGCCACTTCTTGCCATGGGACCTCCACTGGGAGCCGGCCAAAACCAGTACCCAATTGAATTAAAACGCTACCGGGGACCATTTCCTAGGGAAGTTGGCTATAAGGGCCACATGTGTTGGAATGTTGCATAGACCATGATGGATTTCAGTCTTCACTGTTTCTTGTCAGTGTCTTCTACAAACTACTTAAAGCTATGAAATTGGGTAATATTCCCCTTGCCAAACTTTTCTAGTATTTCCATGGGTTAAAATGGCAAAACAGTATGCAATCTTCAGGACAGACGATGGCATGGTATGGCACAGTATTTTAGTCCATTTACCAGGCACCCATCTGTAGCCTAGGATGCAATGGGGAAGGGTAGGGGCACCAGCACCCCTCCAGGGCCTTTTATGGTGGGAATGCCTTCCTGAGGAAGGCAAGACTGTGATGAATAGCGATGTCTTGAGGGACGGCTCTGGTCGCTTTTGACACATGGGAACCTCTGACATATCCTGCGTGGGATGCCACCCAGGCATCAGGGGGGATTTGGTAATGGACCTTCTTTACTTTTCTGGGAGCATGGCCTCAGTAGGCCTCTTTGGTCCCAAGGACTTTACAATGGGGTGCATTTTAACCTGCTGGAAATAATTTGGATTGCAAAACTTAGGAAAGGACTGAGCTCCTATAACACTGCATGGCCTCAGTGGGATCTATCAGTTAGATCTCCTCTGCAGGAAACAGGGCAAATGGACCTAGGATACCTTCATTGCTCATAACCCAGGCCTTCATTGCTCTACACCAGGGCCCTGACCTAAGGGCCTTTTGCCCAATGTGTTTGCCCAAATGAGTCAGCTAGTAAACTTCCTCCTGATATGTTGGATGATAATTATGTAAATAAACCTTCTTCTAGTAAACCCAGGTTGCTGGAGGATACACAGGCCATTCCTAGCAAAGGGGACTCTGACTTTATCTCTCTGTGTTCCTCCTAATAGATGTGGGGCTTCTCCCTTACTCATTTCCTGTGTTAATGGCTATAACTGGAGCCAACTGGGGTTAGCTTAACTCGAGACAGAGACTTTAAGGAATATTCCGAAGCAGCTGCCGAAACTCCCTTTGTTTCAGGGAAATTCCTGTCTTCTCTGGCCTGACCTGGACTGCCTAACCCCTCCCCCCATGTTGGGTTGCATGGTGTCTGCTCCTCTGCTGGGGCTTATGAGATCTAAAACCGGGAATCTTTTCTCTGCCTTCTGGCAGCAGTTTGTATTTCTGTCTCCCCCTTCTTGTGTTTCGGCACCAACGTGCATGGGGCCTGTATAACTGGCCTCTAGACCATCCTCTGTGCTTACTGCACCATGGCTCCTTCCTTCTTCACTGTCAAGGAACAAAGAGAGCATCCCCTGGACCTAACACCCCCCTATCCAGATCTTCCCACCCATGTCTCGGGTAAACATTCAAAGTGTAGTGGGCCGAGGTGGAACGTAAATCAGTATTTGAACTAAGTTAAGTTTGTTGGTTTAATTAAGATATACATGTCTTTTAAGTTACAGCCATAAACGTGAAACTTTGAAGTTTACTGAAGGTCAAATAAGCTCCTGTTATTTCTTAAAATCTGTTAGCAAAGAGATGACTAAACGGATGGTTAATTGTCTGTCTTAAGGTTTTAATGGGTAATTGCTGAGATAGCTTTCAAAGTCTTTGGTAACCTGAAAGTTTAAAGTTTTGCTTGGATAACAAATAAAATTAAATTTGTTGGACATCTAGGTCTTTTACAAATAGGATAAAGTGCTAAAGCATTGAGTACTGGATGTAGGTTTGTGCTTTTGACTTCTTACTGCAAAGAAACTAAGATTATTTAAATCTGTTGGTAAACATGTTTTGTGCTTAACTGATTCATAAATTAGCATCTAAAGAATTCTGTTATAACCATTCACAATTGGTTAATAACTGACTAGAGGTTAAGGTGTTTCTAAAAGTATAAAATTCTGCTAACTGTAAGACTGATGGAAATAAAGGAAGCAACTCTGTACGTAGGAAAGTAGGAGATATGTAAGAAAGATTTAAGGACTAGGAATACATTTTGTTGAAAGTAAGAGAAGGTAATTTTGTCCTAAATGAGATGGTTGTTTGGAAGGGAATGGCTTGGGACAAAACCTGAATGCAAAGGAAAGTTGTAGAAGGTTTGTGAAGGGAAATATTTAGAATGGAATTTAGGTATGATCAGGACTGACTAAGATTGAAATGAATGTTTTTTTTTTAAAGATTTTATTTATTTATTTGACAGACAGAGATTCCAAGTAGGCAGAGAGGCAGGCAGAGAGAGAGGGGGAAGCAGGCTCCCTGCTGAGCAAAGAGCTCCCAGGACCCTGAGATCATTACCTGAGCCCAAGGCAGAGGCTTTAACCCACTGAGCCACCCAGGCGCCCCTGAAATGAATGAGTTTTAAAGGTATATTGGTATAAGACTGAAATTCTCTCTGACTGAAATTCTCTCTGTTCAGAAAGTTTTCTTCGATTAATTGATCTGCTGTTAAGAATAAAATGTAAATGGTTTTCTCTTTGCCTGCCCAGAAAAACCAGTTTCTACATTTTATTAGATCTTTAACATCCCTAATGCTATTCAGGCAAGTGCTTTAAAAGGTTTTAACAAACTTCCCCAAGATTTAAATCTTGAGAGCAAAATCTTGATTCTCTTGTAAAATGAGTTTTATCTGCAAGGAGATTCATATAAAGTACTTTCAGGACAAATACAGGTATTCAATATATTAAACTAAAATGGGTAAGAATTTCCAGAACTAACTAAAGCTGCATTCAAATTAAACCAGAATTAGTAACATGGGACTACATGAACTAAAAGATTATAGTGTTATGTCTCTCATTTTAGACATTGCTGGTTCTCTAATGTTTGCTCTTCCAGGCTAGGGAGACTTTTTTCTTAAGATGTCTGTGACTTACAGAGATGTAAAAATATTTATTTGTAAAAAAATCAATGCATTCAACTTTTCTCTCTACCTGAACCCTCTGAAACTCAAAAGGTCTCAGTGAGTATTCTTTCCTCCATGGCAATCAGTCATTTGCATAAGTTCAATAAGAATCTGTTCTCCTTGTAACAGGACACCATTGGAAACATGGGTTATTTTACCAAGGCTCTGACTGGAGTGTCATATTTGAGAAAGACATGCATACACTCAGATATGACCAGACAGCTTTAAGGAACTAAGGTCGACTTTATGAAACCTGGAGCCATAAACCCCCTTGGAACTGTTGGCCTGATACCTTGCTTACAGAGTTCCCAGCAGCCTCACCAGGTGAGTAAAGAATGTCACTTCCTGGCAGGTGCAGGGTCCTCAGGAAGAGGAATTCACCCAAATTGACAGGTATTGCTGGCATGTCTGATGGCAAGTATGTGGCTTGGGTTCTGGCCTGGAGAGGCTACTAAAAGTTCACCTAGAGGTTCCTTATAAGAAGTTCCAGCAAAGGACACCTGGGTGGCTCGGTTGGTTAAGCAGCTGCCTTCGGCTCAGGTCATGATCCCAGTGTCCTGGGATCGAGTCCTACATGGGGCTCCTTGCTCGGCAGGGAGCCTGCTCCTCCCTCTGCCTCTGCCTGTCTCTCTGTCTGCCTGTGCTCTCTCTCTCTCTCTACCTAATAAATAAATAAAATCTTTTTTTTTTAAAGAAGTTCCAGCAAAGCAGATTCTAAAAGATCTATATGATCACTCACTGTTCTTGCTGAGCTTATGTAAATAATTAGGCCAAGTTTGCTAAAACTGGACTTGTTTTTCAAATAAATTAGTCCTGATTTGGCTATCTCTGGAAATGAGGGTTATTTTAGAGAGGAAAATTGTTTTAATGACACACCTTTACGGATGTTAAATTCTAGATTTGATTGTCCTTAAATATTTGTTTACCTAAGCTAGACATCTTGAGGTAAACTTAAGAGAAGTTGCACAATAGCTCATTTAGATGATCTTCTTGCCTAATATTCTGTAGGGATAATAACAGAACCCATTGGGCTCATAACTTAAATATTTAAACAATGGGAAAACGGGATTGATTCCCCAACAATTGTATAACTTAACTATCACCTTGTGTGTGGATGGAATAATGAAATTGTCTAAAAGCCAGCATACTGCACTCCATGGGTTTAACTATGGACTTGTGGAGATAATGGATGACCCCCCTTTCTTTATGATTGGATTGGATAATCCATGTGGAACTCCCCTTATCTCTTGACAAGTTTTTTCCCACGTGCCAGTGATCCTCTGTTATCAGGATATTGTTAAGGCTGGACCACTCACAGGTTTCTTAATGGTTTCATCCCTTAGTCATATTTATCCTAGAAGCCACCTCTTTTGAGTTACAATTGCAAACAAGTGCTTTAGCTAATCATAGAACAGCCCTACTCATAAAAAGAGCCTCAAAGCTCACTATGGGACAGTCCCTGACTGTACTGACTTCACATCATGTTCAGATTTGTCTTAGAAACCAAAGGCCACCAATGGATGATGGAGGCCGACTTATTAAGTACTGGGCTACACTTACAGATATGCCAGAAATAATGCTTATCCCAGTGAGCAAATTAACGTGCCTTCTTACTCCTGTGAGACCATAGAAGATCTCAAACTTCTCTTCAAAAAAAATGAAGGTTGTATATATTCTTTTTATCTTCCTTTCACCTATCTTAACTGACAATTCCTTTCTACAGTGGGCACAGCATTATGCTGAACTTCAAATCAAACAGATTGTTGGATATGTGGAATTTTGCCTATGTCAAGTAGGTCTGGGTTACCCTGGTGGGTTTCCCCTTTACAGGGCGCTGATTGGCATTCTCTGCAGGATTATATTTCAGATATAATATATGGAGACAGTATGTATCAGGATAAATCTATCACTAATTAAGATGCTTCTTCCTGGCCCATGATCAGTGAAACATGGAGTCCACCAGGACATAACCAAACTTTTTCGTACTCTCAAACTATTAAAATCCTAACTGACCTTACAAGCCCACAAATTAATACCCACCAACTAGGGCCTAAGCTACAAAACCCTACTTATCGCTATACTGAGGATGGCATATATCAAATTTGGGGTACATATTTGTGGCTCACACCCACTATTGGACAGCTCCATCAAAAGGCAGTCCTACAAAGTAGGATGGCCTTTGATGTCCTGACAGCAGCACAGGGTGGCACATGTGCAATTATCAAAGCAGAATGTTGTGTGTACATCCCGGAATATCACAGAAATGTCACAGGACTAATGAAAGATATGAATACCCAGATTGAGGCTCTACAGGATCCTTCTCTCTCTCTCAGTGATTGGTTAAGTTCCTGGTTTAAAGGAGGACTATAGCAAAAAAATCTCCCTTTTGTACTTCTCATTCTTATAGCCTTACTAATCTTAATGTGTTGCCTTGTTCAGTGTTTCTCTACTTGGTGCCAAGACTCCATTGCTGCAATGGCTTCATGAGGACAGATGGTCCTTACCACACACAGAGACACTTCTTCACTGTCAGTGCTGGATTCAGCTGCCTCTGTCTTTCATAACTCCCCTACACTTTCCTCAACTGATCAATGTTGACCCGAGTAGGTAGGGACAACTCTACGCCCCTATTCATCAGGAAGAAGTTACAGAAGGTGAGACCTTCCACCCTCAACAACCTTAAAGATTTAAGGGTCAAAATTGTTCATGGGGAGTGATGTGGGACACAGAGCCGGAAGAATAATTATTAAATTTCCTTACCTAATGACAAGTCCTTAAAACAGGCAGAGTGACCTTCACCTTAAGGCTTTGCTAAAGGCAAAGGACAATCCTAGCCTGACCAACCCCCTACCCTCAACCAGGATCCTGTAAGTCTACTTTAACAATTCCTTTAGGAAACTTTATCTCCAAACCTCCAAGAGAGTGTAGACAATCATTCCCAAGCATATGGCCCACTGATATACATCTAAAGGGTCTCACGAGAAGATTTTTATTACTAGTAATGAATAACCTTCTCCCCAGACAATAGCTAGCCCCCCAAGGTCCTGGAAACCTTGCTTCCAAAATTCCTTAGAGACTTAAGCCATCCCTAATCCCCTCCCCAATTTACAAGTATATAATAGACCACTCCTCATATTCCCAGGGCAGCAGCTCTTCCTGCCCATGGGTCCTGTCCCTGTGCTTTAATAAACCACCATTTTGCACCAAAGATGTCTCAAGAATTCTTTCTTGGTCATCGGCTCTGGACCTCACCCCACTGTACCTCACCTATGCTCTAGAACTTCATCAGCTGTCTTTCTTCTTTTCTTTATTTTACTTTTCTTTCTTTCCTTCTTTTAATCTCATGAGATCCCCACCTGCTCGGGTGGGTGGAAAACAGGTGTTACTGGCTTGAGGTATCAAAAAACAGACCCTGAAGCTGGCAGAGATATTTAGAAGATATTTAGAAGAACCTCATAAGTAAGAGATGTACACAGAAAGTGAGCCCCAATATCTGAGTATAAACCATGCCTAAATCCTTGGCTGACTATTAAGATATGCAGGTGCAGGTGAAATTACCAGGAAACTAGGGTAAAAAATAGTAGCAGCAAGAAACTATAAGAAATGAACAAATATATCAGGGCTACCCACCATGGTAGAGATAGAGTTTATGTTTGAATCCTTATGAGTTAATAGCCTATGAGAGCCATGGAAAACTGTCTTCAGAACACAATACAATCCAGAATCATCATAATGTATTATATTCCATGTCCCATAAAAAATTATAGAAATGCAAAGAAACAGGAAATTGTAACTCACATTCAGGAAAAAATACAGTGAATAGTAAATAGTGCAAAATGAGTCTATATGTTAGATATGGCTGACAGGCTTCAAAGGTATTATTAAAAGTGTATTCAAGGAAATAAAAGAGAAATGGAATTAATTAATGAACAGAATAAGAATCCCAACAGAGGGATTTTTATATAAAACTATATAAAAATGGAAATTATGAAACTCAAAAGTATAGTAATGGGATTGAAAATTCACTAGATGTACTCCATAACAGGTAGGAGATGGCAAAAAGCAAATACAATGAATTTAAACATAAATAAATTAAAATTATATAATCCAAAGGAGAGAGAAAAAAATTAAAGAAAAATAAAGAGACTTACAGAATTATGGGACAAAATGAAGAAGTGGGGAGAGAGGAAGGGGAAGACAAAACTATTAGAAGAAACAATTGCCAGAACCTTCCTAAATTTGGTGAAAAAAATTAAATAAACTTTCATTTCCAAGATGTTCAATGAAGGAAAGTAAGTAAATACACACACACACACACACACACACACACACACACACACACACAATTATACCCAGGCACATTAAATACTCAAGCTATTGAAATAAAATAAAAGTAATGAAATATTTCATTGTAAGATTAATATATTTTACCTGTGGTAATATAATAATCACTGAGAGGAGACTGTGATAGTGTAAGATGCATGATATAATTTCCAGAGCAACTGCTAAAAGAAATAGTGCAAAAAATATATCTTACAAGAAAATAGAGGGATTAAAAATAAGGTAAAAATAGTAACACAAAGGAATGCAGGCAAGGAGAAAGAAAAATCAAGTATAACTAATTGAAAACCAATGGTAAAATGGCAGACTTAAGTGCAACCATGTCAATAATTACTTTAAATCTAAATACGCTAAATGTTTCTATTAAAAAGCAGGAATTTGAGACTGGATACAAGAAAGAGTTTTATAAGAAACACACATTAAATGTCAAGATACAAATTGGTTGGGGACCCCTGGATGGCTCAGTCAGTTAAGCATTTGTCTTTGGCTCAGCTTATGATCTCAGGTTCCTGGGATCAAGCTTCATGTCATGCTCACTGAGCTCCATGTCATGCTCCCTGCTCAGTAGGGAATCTAATTTTCCCTTTCCTTCTCCCTCTGTCCTTCTCCCTCCAACCCCACTCGTGTTCTCTCTCTCTCTCTTAAATAAGTAAAGAAAATCTTAAAAAAAATTAAAATCAATCCATCACAAACTCATCTATAATTTAAAAGGGGAACAAACACTTCCTAACTCTCTTTATGGTGCCAGTATTCCTGATATCAAAACCAGACCAAGCTATCACAAGAAAACTGTGGACCAATAACCTTTATGAATATAGATACAAAAATCCTCAAAAAATACTAGTAAACAGTATCCAGACCTTTCTTCAAAAAAGATACACAAATGGCCAATATAATCTATATCATTAGTCATTAGGGAAATGCAAATTAAAACTCCAATGTGCTAATACCACTTCACACCCATCAGGATAACTACAATAAAAAAGACAGACAATAAGAAATGTGACAAGGATGAGGAGAAATTTGAACACTTGAACATTGGTGGTGGGATTTTATTTATTTATTTTTAATTTAATTTAATTTAATTTCCTTTCAGTGTTCCAGAATTCATGGTGGTGGGATTTTAAAATGACTCAGCTGCTTTGGAAAATATGTTGGCAGTTTCTCACAAAAGTAAATGTAGATTTACCATATGGCCCAGCAATTCCACTTAGGTATATACTCAAGAGAATTGAAAACATATGTTTCCATGAAAACTGTACAGGGACTGTTCATAGCAACATTACTCATAATAGTAAAAAATCAGAAATAGCCCTTAATGTCCATTAACTGATAAATAGATAAGGGAAATGTGATATACTCATACAAAGGAATATTTTCCATGCATAAAAGTGAATGAAAAGCTTATTCAGACTACAATATGGATAAATCTTGAAAATATTATGCTAATTGAAGGAAGTAACACAAAATACCACTTATCATGTGATTGCATTTATATGAAATATCCAGAATAGGAACAAGTCATTCCTTTTTTCTCCTAATAGACTGTGAGACTGTGAACTTTTGAAGCTGACGATGGTCATTTTTGATGGTCAAAGTACACCTGAGTAACTGGAAGAAACTGAATCTTGGTAATATTTTCACAAGTTCTGATTCCAGCTATTCTTTTTTTTTTATATTTTATTTATTCATTTGACAGAGAGAGAGATCACAAGTAGGCAGAGAGGCAGGCAGAGACAGAGAGAGGAGGAAGCAGGCTCCCTGCCGAGCAGAGAGCCCGATGTGGGGCTCCATCCCAGGACCTTGGGATCATGACCCGAGCCGAAGGCAGAGGCCTTAAACCACTGAGCCCCCCAGGTGCCCCCCAGCTATTCTTAAAGTAAGATATGGCTTGCAAGATATTCTAGTCACATGAGCCAATCAATTCCCTTCCTTAAACTTATTTTTAAATGTATTGCTGTCATTTGCAAAAGTTAATACAAAAGTAACATCAAAGTCATTGTTATCATTCCAGGATCATGAAAGCCAGCTGGGTAGCTCTCCCAGGATCACTGAGTTACTTATACCTTTCCACTTGGTTTATTGGTTTATAATGTCTTTCCTTAAAAACAACAACAAACTTTACTATGAAAGATTCTCAACAAATCTACTTTTTACAATGTATTTTTTGATATACTGATATTCCTCAACTTATGAGGACGTTATGTCTGACAAACCCATCCTAAATTGAAAATATTTTAAGTAGAAAATGCATTTAGTACACGTAACTTACCAAACACCATAGCTTAGCCTAGTCTACCTTAAACATGCTCAGAACACTTACATAGCCTACAGTTGGACAAAATCATGTAACACAGAGCCTATTTTATAAATAAAATTATTGACTATCTCATATAATTTATTGAATATTATACTGAATGTGAAAAACAGAGTGGTTGTATGGGTACAGAATGGTTGTAAGCGTATTGGTTATATCCTCTCATGATCATGTGGCTGATTGGGAACTGTGGCTCTCTGCCACTGCCCAACATCAGAAGAGAGTATTGTATTACATATCACTAGTCTTGGAAAAGAGCCAAAATTCAAAACTCAAAATACAGCTTCTACTGTAATGTTGAAAATTTATAATTCAAACCATTGTAAGTTGGGGATTGTCTGTAGTATGTGTAGGGGAGGAAAAATAATTTTCCCTCTGCATGTCTAGGTTCTTGATTGAGATGTCCTCCCCCCATATAGTAAAAAAATTAAAAGGAGAAACAGAACCAATATAAATTATGTATGCACATAAGTAGGGATGGCACATCCACTAAGATATAAGACTCAAATGCAGTCATGGGATTGAAGCTTATATACCTTCTTAAGGAAAAGAAAGAGAAGGGGTCTAGAACTTTGAAGAGAGAAAGGCAATTGATAGGAATGTGAGAAGATAAAATGTATGGTAAACAAAATTTGTCCTGTTATGCAGATAAGTCTTTCAGGTAAAAAGTGACCTCTAATAATCTCTGTCTTTCTCCTACAGTTCCCTTTTCTACTGTAAATATCCCTTACAAAAGGGACCCTGTTTTCAGAGCTTCTCTTGTGTCTTCAGTTTCTCAAAATAATCCTTATGCCAAAGAGGTATATTTTGGGTTGGCATATTCTACTACCCTTCATATAATTTGATTCACAACATTTACTTACTCCCAACTTCTGAAAAAGATACCAATTACATAAAATAAGGTATTTTTTATATTTAATTAATTTTCTTTTTTAAAATATTTTATTTATTTATTTGACAGCGAGATCACAAGTAGGCAGAGAAGCAGGCAGAGAGTGGGGCAGGGAGCAGGGAAGCAGGCTCCCTGCTGAGCAGAGAGCCCAATGCAGGGCTTGATTCCTGGACTCTGAGATCATGACCTGAGCCAAAGGCAGAGGCTTAATCCACTGAGCCACACAGGTGCCCCTTTAATTCATTTCCTTATGTAAAATATGAAAATGTATTATTTGGAAATATTATGGTTATAAGTATCAGAAACCCAATACAAACTAACCTAAGCAAAAGAGAGAGAGAAAGAGAGATAATGTATTAGTTATGTGCCTGTGAAGTCAAAGAAGGATTTCAATTAACTCAAGGAACAACTAGATCTAGTTTTGACTCTGTCTTTTCATGCATTACTTCTGCCTGATTTCATTCTCATACAGCTCCCTTCCACAGACATAACAGGATGACCATCAGCCACCCCAGACCTATATGCAGGGATTTCAACTGAAGCATCTTGGCTAGCCTGATTTGAATCATGTGTTCATCTTTGAACCAACCATTGGGACCAGAGAAATGGTATTCTGATTGGACAGACTTGGGACATAAGACAACACCTGTGTCCTAAGATCACTCCTATGCTAAGGGCAAGATTAGTCATATGGACTGTGTCTCCCCATAGGGAAAAAGGATTCAACTCTTAAGGAGGCAAAAGGTGCTGGACAGACAAAAGCAACAGAGGTTCACTGTAGCAACTCATATCCTTAGAAATTAATCCTTTATCCAATTCTGATAGAAACACTATTTGCCTGACAGGAGGATGTTCAAATATATTCTATATTAAACCCAAATTAAAAATCAATGAAAGAGAATCTTCTATGGGATTGTGAAATTCCTTGGAAAGTATATTGTTACTTTATTATATAAAACATATAGTGGAAGAGACCCAGCAATGATTCAGGCTGTCCATCAAATGGTATATTTTAATCTCTTACTCTGTATTTCTGCTTCTCAGTCAGTCTATCTTGAGTCTTAAGTTATGCTACTTGGGCCACATTTTTAAAATTAGTAATTTTCTCAGTCAGGAAATTTTTGGCTGATTAAACAACATTCTAAGCTCGTGGAGGTCCATAGTAAAGTGAGCTATCAGGAAACCATAAAAGGACCAGGAGGGAAAGTACAGGTGGTATATGTGGATCCTTATTTAAATCTGAATAAAGTTACAAATTGCTATCCTGCTATGACAGACCCTTAGTAAGTGGGCTATGTAAATCACTCACAGGTTAATGTTTCTGAATTATCAGGGGGCCAAAGAGGGTACTATTATGTCAGTATCCAGGTATTTTCAGGTATCATTGATCAGTGTGGGATTTGGAGGCTGCAGTTTAAAATCATTAATGTGGTGAAGGTGAGCAGAATATGCCACCTCAAAATGCCTTTTTGGCATGAGTATTATTTTGGGCTGTTTACTTTTGAGAGAGTGCAGACACAGGAGAATCTCTGAAAACAGAGTAGGAGTTACCTTTTTGTTAGGGAAATTTACATTTATAAGGTAAATCTCTATTTGTAAGAGTGTCTGCCTCTCTCTACCAAGAAGAGAGAGATGACTATAAATCACAAAATAATTTTATCAGTGTAAAAGGCACAGACTTAATTCTGCATAACAACCTTACCCTTGTCTACTGTGTTTTTCCTGGTAATCTCTCATAACTGGCCTCCTCCTATCCCAACATTTTTTTTTTTTTTTTTTTTTTTTTGGTCTTTAGCTGGAGATGATATTTAAGGTGGTGGCTTGGACCATCTGGGGAATTAGTCAGTTTTTCTGGGTCTCTCCCATTTTGATAGGAGGTATACATGCTATTAGATTTATCTGTTTTTCTTTTGTTAATTTGTCTTTTATTATGGGGGTTTCTGCCAAGAAATTAAAAGGGGAGGGGAAAATTATTTTTCTTCCTTTACAAGGTGACTAATGTGGTAAGCTGAAGTTTACTGATGGTGTTCCTTTTCCCTTAAAGAGCTTAGCACTCAGGTTCCTCAGTGTCTAAAATTCTAACTGTATAATTCTTGCACTTGATTTAAACATTTTTCTTTCTGCACAGTGCTCTTCTTTAAAGATTATTTATTTATTTATTTATTTGACAAGCAGAGAGAGGGCGCAGAAGCAGGGGGAGTGGAAGAGAGAGAAGCAGACTCCCTGCTGAACAAGGATCCTGCTGCCTTCTCTGCTGGGCTGAATCCCAGGACCCTGGGATCATGACCTAAGCCAATGGCAGATGCATAACTGACTGAGCCAAACAGATGCCCCAGCACAATGCTTTTTTAAGGTGATTACCAACCCTGCTCTCAGATTTAACATATCAAGACATTCTATATATGATGCTGCTTATTTGATTCTTTTCTCCTCTTATGGGGAGGACTTCCTTATATCTTTTGAGATGTGTGGGAATCCGGAGCTGGGGGTGGAACAAAAGATTGTTGAAGGAGAGTTGATTGATCAATAGTACAAAGCTCCCAAAGAAGGGGACCCAAGAGTGTTGCCACTGGAGTTTCTAAGTGTAGGGGTTTTTATGGGCTTGGTGGGCTGTTTTAATCTGATGAATACTTCATGCACCTGTCACCCAATCAGATTTTTGTCCACATGCCCATCTACCTATCAGGTAGTTGTTCATGTGGTAAAGGGTGGAGGGCTCCTTCCAGGGTGGGGTAAAATCCTTCTAAGTGTGGTTTCCTCTTAGGATGGGTCCCCTTGTCCCTCTCTGCCTTTCTTTTGACTATCCTTCATTATTACTACTGTCAGTTTTGCCAGAGTATGGCCCTGTTGCCAATCAATTTCTCAGCTCTTCAAAATGGAGGTCTTCTCAGCTTCAATGAAGATTCTTCTATAATGCCCCTAAGGTATTGAGGCCACTAGACCTATGGTTTTTGTCTTGGGGAAGTGGGAGTCTAGGCTCTAATTTTGGAAAGGATGTAGAAGTCATGACAGGTATACTGGCCTGGGTAACTCCCAGGAGGTGAAAGGGAGGAAAAATATTTTATCTACCCTTCTATGTTCTTGGCTGAGACCCCATCTGTAATAAACACAGATTAATAAGAGAAAAGCAACAGATGCTTGGTAAAATGTATACATCCTGTATACATGGGGAGAGACCTAGGAACAGTAAGTAAAAATTTCCCAAATGGACCAAACTACCACTTAAATATTATCTTTATCTAAAAAGGAGGAAAAAAAAATGTCAGGGTGGGTGGAGAGGCAGTTATGGGAGGTTACCAGGAAAAGCTCATTAAATGAGGATAAGGTTTGTTATGCAGATTTAAACTGTGCCTTTTCCTTTGGTAAAATTCTTCCACAATTTATAGTCATCCTATCCTTATCTTCCCCAGAGAGAGAGAGAGAGAGAGAGAGAGACCCTTACAAATGGAGATTTCCCTTATAAATGTAAATTTCTCTAACAAAAGGGCAACTTCTACTCTGTTTTCAGAGATTCTTCTGTGTCTGCAGAATCAAAATTAATCAGCTCAAAATAATCCTTATGTTAAAGAGGTGTGTTTTTGGATGACATATTCTGTTCCCCTTCAGAAGAGTGTGTGTGAACAAAGACAAACATTAATGATGCTTGTGATGCTCAGTGATGCTCAGGGCTCTTTTGGGAAGGAGAAGATCGGAGTACATCCCTTAGGTCAAAAGGTGCATACAATATACAGAACAGAAATTCTTAGGTTGGCTCATGGTTTTAGCCATTAAGCTACACTGCCTCATAAAGCAATAAGCTAACAATTTAAACAATGAAGCAATGTCACATGTCAGGGTGTGATGATAACAAGTTTAGCAGAAGAATTTCCAGATTTTGTCTTCTTTTTGAGGAAGAAAGTTTTAATTTGCATTAGTCCCATTTTCCTTGTGGGATTTGCTTTCATACTTCAACATTTTTTTCAGCAATAAGGGCATCTAGTTAAAAACCCAGACCCTTCAATGCTCTGGGCTAGTTGTCTAGCTGTTATGAGGATATGGACATGCTCAATTTTCTTGTGTTCCATTTGCTGTTTTATTGACACAGTTATTGATGAAAGAAAACTCCCTGAAAAGAAAGAAAAATCCCTGCCCAGATGCATTCTTTGGCTTTAAATAGGCTTCATGGGTGAATATTATTTTTGAACAATTAACCACCTTGGTAACAAAAGCCTTTCCAGAGCAGCAGTGATCACAGTCTATTGATGCTAACATCTCCAATGTCTCTGAAATAATATTTTTTTCTAGCTTAAGGATAACAGCTTTTTGTTTTTATTTTTGCATGAGAGACTCCACATTTAGTTGATAGTGTAGCCTTCTTTGATTAATTGATTTTGCCACTCCCCTCCAAACAAAAAGAATAAATAAACAAACCCACCTCAAACACAGACCAAAAATAAGTTAGACCATGAAAGAAGAAGAGCATTTTGACCTGCAGAAATGGTGGGTGTGGTGGTTGTGGTGGTGTGCATAGATGTACATGTAACAGAGTGAAGTGCAAATAAGAAGTAAAAAAAGCTGTTTTCCTAAAAGCAGATGATGATGGCTTGTGTAGCCATTGACAAAGTTAGAATTTGAGATCTTTCTGGAAAGAAAAAGGAGCTGCTGAAACAGCTGGATGACCCAAAGTTGGAGTAGTACCAGCTGCATGTCACCAAACTGACAGGTGTTATGGCATCCAAGTTCTCCAAAGATTTGAGTTGTTTGCAAATCCATTGCCTACATTCTCACCATTATTAATCAGGCTCAGAAAATTCTACAAGGGCAAGAAGTACAAGCTTTTGGATCTTCAGACCAAGAAAACACATGCCATGCAAGCATGGGAGAAGCTGAAGACCAAGAAACCTTAGCAGGAGTAACAGTTGTACCTAGTGCAGAACTTTGTGGTCAAGGCCTAAGTATCATGGCATCAAGAAACACAAACAAACTGGAAAAAAAGAAGTAAAAAATAAGTGAAATGGTACAGGAAACAAGGACAGAAAAAATTTATTGTCCTTTGTTTGTTATAGTTCTTCACTGTCTATAGTCTGCTCAGTCTAGAGATTTTCCTTGTAAGGAGATTTTGTATTTATCCATTCATCAGTGCTATGGGAATCAAAAGATTCCATGAAAGGTATTCTAATTAAACATCAAACCAAGACAGTGCTTGCTTTCCAAACTTGAAGAGAATATTTTAGATCCCTTTTTTACTTGGAAAGAAAGTGTGTATTTTCCATTTATATCATACGTTATGTAAATCCTTTTAATGAAACTAAAAGTACCAGTTGAATACTGTGGCAGTGTTCCTTTAAAAAATTTTCTTGTGGAGTCAAAAAGAATCTGATAATTAAAATTCCTTGCACAGTTTAGTTTTTTGATCTTTCATTAGTTTCAGCATTATAAATTGCCATTTGTTAGCAGCCTAATTTGATTATTAGTCCCTCTAAGCTAACAGCACACATTCTAAAGAGGGGACTCTGTATGACTCAGAATGCATGCTGCTGCTATATACCCAATATGGAAAATTGAGGAGCAGATTGCCTTGCTCCTGTGTGTTCATGAGTTAGTCATACTAAAGTGGTTAAACAAAGGGAAAACAGTCCTCTCTAACATCTTCAGCTATAAATTTGATAAAAGAAACTAAAAAGTATGACTAGTTCATTCTAGAAGCAATTTTATGAGGTGTCATGGAGGGAGGAAGAGAAAGAAAGAACTTTCGTTCCTACAGTTTGATCATTAAGGAAAAAAAAAATTGGTGTATTGTATCACCTTTTGTCACCCTGCAGAGTGAAATAACTGAATTACCTCCTGAAGGTATTTCAACAAATGCAGAAACTTAGAGCTGGGGACTATACCACATTCATTCTTTATCTCTCTGGGTAGGTACTCTGGTCTCAACATTTTAATTAATTCCTTGATATTGTTACTAGGAGGCTTAGCAATGGTAATCAGGTTTCTTGCCAAAGCCAATGTCTGTTAAACAACTCAACTTCTGTTTTTTTAAATGAGCAAGCTAAATCAGAGTGAGAAGGCAGAAAAACATGACAATAAGAATATAGAATTGAAACACTCCCCAACCTCTGTGTTTGCCAAATACAAGCAGTTGAAATAGATGCACCCATTGCCTCCATTACACTCCAGAAAGTCATTTGTGGCAAGCATAAGTCTTTAACTAGCCCAAGTTTGGGATCATGAAAGAGGATTAATTAAGTTAGAATTTTAGTTTGAAAAATGTAAGAAAACATAATAATAATCACAGTAATAACACAGTAGATTCCCTCAGTGAACTTCCACCTAATCAGCTTGCTAGGTTAATTGACACACAGTAAGACCCAGTGACCAATGGCCAAAGCACACTAACTGCCTGTGTGGTTAGAATTGTCTAGTTTGCCCAGATACTTCAACCATTTGTGTTGTATACTTAGTGAAAGTTAGCTGGTTTTGTTCCAAATCTATTTATGCCAGTTGTATATAATGATGTGATTATATGATTTAATTAATTATTATGTAAACTGATGAAATATGAATTCAAAGTAAGTTGTTGCTTCAGTAAAATCTAGGTTGAGTGCCTTTGAAAGGCTTAGAAAAGGCAGGGTGTTAAAAAAAGAATCTGTCAAATTAGGTGTAGGTGAGAGAAAAATAAAAGATGGGGGAAATTATAATAATTAAGAGATTCTGCATTCAGATTGCTTCATGTTTTCTTTTTTTTAAGATTTTTATTTATTTATTTGACAGAGATCACAAGTAGGCAGAGAGGCAGGCAGAAAGAGTGGAGGAATCAGGCCCCCTGCTGAGCAAAAAGCCAGATGAGGGGCTCTATGTGGGGCTCAATGTGGGGCTCCATCCCAGAACCCTGGGATCATGACCTGAGCCAAAGGCAGAGGCTTTAACCCACTGAGTCACTCAGGTGCCCCTCTTTTTTATTTTATGGAAAATTCCAAACATATCTAAAATTAGAATCTAATGTAATTAGAATGATATTCTCATTATCCAACTTCAACAATTACCCATGCATGTCCAATCTTGTTTCAGCTATACCCCACTCACTCCTCCATCATAATTATTTCAAAATAAATCTCATATTTTGTCACTTCCTCTTATAAGTCTGTTTAAGTTTTTATTCTACTTTAAAGGAACCAAACTGGAGATTATTATGGATGTGGCTTGTGAAAGCAAGATAATGCAAAACTCCAAAAGTTGACACATACCTAAGGAGAAAGCTAGAGGATAGAAAAAAAAAAAAAAAACAAAAACACAGAATCTATATATTAGGTTCTAAAAGGGAGAGGTTATCCACTAATCAATCTCTTATCAAAAATATCTGTTAAGATATTTAAGCTATACAACATATTTTAATGATTGCTTCAATCACTTTGTTTGACTAACCAATGAACTATTGAATCCTATTGGTTGGATTATAAGGTTTTTAGCATAAAAATGATATTGATGATGATATAATGTGATTGGCATGCTGAGAATGATTTAGATGTCAAAGTTAGCCTAAACCAACAACTGTGTAATGCCATGCTTTTCAGGCTTATTTCATTTGGAAAAAGAGAAACTCATGAATTCAAGGTTTATTTCATCATCAAGGTCATGCTTTGAGAGCACCAAGGATGCCATGTTAATTGAGTTGTTTGCCTAAGTCCAACTTCTTTTAACATAGCCATTCCTGTTCAGAAGAATGAAATACTTCAGCGACTTTTCATTCCACTCTCCTAAGCCATAGACACACCTGATTAGACATACCCCAAGATGCCAATCCATGAGCTAACCCATTGCTCTGTCTCAAGAATTTGAAATAAGATAAATAGATGTAGTTGGAAAATAGGTGAATGATTGATTTGAATGGCTGTTTCAGCCAAATTGGGCCAGATGAAAGCAGAGAAGGAATTGAGAGAGAGAGAGGAGGCAGAGAGACAGAGATGAGAGAGACTTTCTTAGAGACAGTGTAAACAACCATGGTTTCTGATTTAACAGGTAAATTTCCAGTTCCTAGGGTACTGACTGTGCTTTGTTGGTTGCCCTAGGATTTCCACTAGATTGTTTGTCGCAACTTTTATTGATTTTTTTTTTTCTATTTAAGCTTGCTTGAATCAGTTCCTATGCCTTGAAAACAAGTCACTAATAGAGAAACCTCACTGTTTAAACCAAATGTAGTGCTAGGCTAGGATTTCTCATGGCAATCCCTAATGTATGTGTGTATAGGTATACATGCACTTATGTGTATGAATATATATGTATGACTTTAATATCCACAGATATTTATGCTGTTTATAAAGCACCCATGGTTGTCCCAGCTTAAGATATTTAATTCACATATAATCTTATACAAGAAGAAGGAATTAACTAGTGATAAATCCAGGCCTATGAAACAGGGCAAGGTTGCACTATCTTATTCATTTTTATTAGTATGATACTCTGTTGTTTTAAAGTTGCTTATGAGCATAAAAAATAGCATTTTCTTTTTTTATTCTATTTTATTTTCCATGAACCAATTCCAGGTTGGTATCAGAAAATAATGTTTTCCCAAACATTCATGTTCAACTCTTGTGTATATGTGACACTACACATCAAGCACTTTTGCATACTGAGTTTACTTAACTCTTTCTGGAAACTGCTCTTTACACATGAGGAGATTAAAACTCAGAGAAATCAAATGTCTTCCCCAAAGTTGTATGACTAGTGAGTGGCAGAGTGAGGTATGCTTTCTATGGCAAGAAAGGGTGTAGCACTGAGTGTGAGAGCAGAATGTAATACATAGCTTAAAATAAGGCTAAAAGGGGCATTCTTTGGTATTTTGAGCTATTAGTTAGGAATATTGCTACTGAGCATAATATCCTTTGTGTAAGATGGAACGAGGCTGATCAGAGCCCTATGTTCAAGTTGTAAGAACACACTTTGATTCACATGGTTTTTAACTTGGGTTTAGGTTCATAAGTAAATCTGAATCTTTTCTGATTTGACCTCAGCCTCTTTTGTATCTATCTTTGTTACTTGAAATATCTGCTTTGCTTTCCTCATGGAATATCCTGAGTGCAAATGTCAGGGAATATTTTATATTGTGAATAAGAATTACGAAGTCTCAGAGGAGGAGTCAAGATGGCGGAGAAGTAGGAGGCTGAGACGACATCAGCCAGCAGGAGATCAGCTAGATAGCCTATCAAACCATTCCGAACACCTACAAATCCAACAGGAGATCGAAGAGAAGAAAAACAACAATTCTAGGAACAGAAAATCGACCACTTTCTGAAAGGTAGGACCAACGGAGAAGTGAATCCAACGCGACGGGAAGATAGACCCCAGGGGGAGGGGCCGGCTCCCGGCAAACAGCGGAGCACAAAATCAGAACTTTTAAAAGTTGGCTCCACAGAGGGACATCACTCCAGAGGCTAAACTGGGGTGAAGACCTCACAGGGACAACATGGACTCAGGTCCCACGGGGTCACAGAAGGATCGGGGGTGTCTGAGTGTTGCAGAGCTCACAGGTATTAGAGCGGGGAAGTCGGCTGTGGAGACAGAGCCGAGATTTCCTAGTGGTCTGTGACACGGACCGGTGCTCTGTGGCACTGGCCGGTGCTCTGTGCGAGGGGTCCCCACAAGATCCGGGGAGACTCCGACCCGGGAGAGCTCAGGGATCTATGGGGTCCGGAGACTCCAGGTGGGACTCTGCCAGAGACAGAGATGCTTGGTCACAGGCTGGGTGAGCTCGGAGCACTCCCAGAAGCCAGTGAGATGGGACTGCTTATGCACGATTTTCTCTGAGCGCGGTCTGTGGGCGCGCGCGGTCTGCAGGTGCGCGCAGTGTCAGCGGGCCCGCGGTGTCTGCGGGCGGGCGCGTGCGCGCACTCTCCGGCGCAAACGTGGGCTAGGGAGACTGGAGGGATTAAACGCTTTTCTCTGAAGGCGCACTGAAGACTGGGGCCCCTAGCTCTCGGCTCCTCTGAACCGGAGATTGGGAGGCCGCCATTGTCATTCCCGTCCTCCAGAACTCTACAGAAAGTGCGTTCAGGGAACAAAAGCTCCTGAAAGCAAACCTGAGAGGATTACTTAGCCCGGCCCCTGGTAAGGGCGGTGCAACTCCGCCTGGGGCAAAGACACCTGAGAATCACTACAACAGGCCCCTCCCCCAGAAGATCAAAGAAATCCAGCCAAGACCAAGTTCACTTAACAAGGAGAACAGCGGATTCTTATCTGGACAAAATGACAAGGCGGAAAAACTCACCACAAAAAAAAGAGCAGGAGACAGGACCGAAGGCTAGGTACTTAATCAATACAGACATTGGTAATATGTCAGATCTGGAATTCAGGATGACGATTCTCAAGGTTCTAGCCGGGCTCGAAAAAGGCATGGAAGATATTAGAGAAACCCTGTCAGGAGAAATAAAAACCCTTTCTGGAGAAATAAAAGAAATAAAGTCTACTCAAGTTGAAATAAAAAAAGCTATTAATGAGGTGCAATCAAAAATGGAGGCTCTTACTGATAGGATAAATGAGGCAGAAGACAGAATTAGTGATATAGAAGACCAAATGGCAGAGAATAAAGAAGCTGACCAAAAGAGAGACAAACAACTACTGGATCACGAGGGGAGAACTCGAGAGATAAGTGATGCCATAAGACGAAACAACATTAGAAT
>RCUC01065451.1:0-11588 GCA_003697995.1 Taxidea taxus jeffersonii
ACTCAGCGTAACTAACCACTGTCCTTAGATAAGTGTGTGCTCTTCCAGAACCTTTTTATGAACATCAAATATATGAGTACAATCTCCCTGTGTCTCAGTCTACGTCTGTGTCTGCCTCTACAGCTATGTCTGTGAGTCTGTCTGTGCGTTTACAAGTGTGGCTCAGGAGTACCACCATCACTGTGGCCTCTGCTGATGCTGGGACCCTCAGTGCCCCCAGGGAGGACCAGGTACTTCTCCTTTTGTTCTGCTAGGGTCTAAAGAATCATCCCTCCTAGATCCTCTCTGTCTCGTGTGTGTGTGTGTGTGTGTGTGTGTGTGTGTTGTTGTTGTTGTTGTTGTTTTAAACTGATACATCTCTGTTTTACTGAGGTTATTTTATAAATAATTTCCTTTGAAGTAGAATACAAATGTGCACCTGTCCTAAGTGTCCAGCTACTGATTGATCTCAAGCTGACCACTCTCCCGTGACCAGCACCCAGATGACCACACAGAACATGACCAGCACCCCCTCTGTTCCTGCTCTTCTCACCTCCCCCTGCTATGACTCAGGCAGGAGGGGACTAAAGGGGGGATTTGAGGTCCAGACACCATACTCTTCTCTGTACTAGCTCCCACTCATTTTCCTTTGGTGTTGCTTCCCTCCCCAGGTGCTTATCCTGAACTTCCAAGTCTGCAGGATGCTCCCAGCAGGTCACAGGTGTGGAGATGAGGGTTGGCTCCAGCAGAGCCAGAGACAGAGCTGATAGCTCTAAGCGATGGCCAGATGAGGGGTTCTGGGAGATGGGTAGTCCTGAGAGATCCTCACTAGTGCCCAGACCCTGTCAGTCTGTTCTGCGAAATCTTGCTGTTTCTCTGGACAAACTTGTGGCTGGAAATACTGCTGGAACCGGCAGGCGTCTTTGGATTGAGGCCCAGTGCAAATGGCCTTCCTCTCCTTCCCTCTACCCCTGCATGACCCTCTTCCAGATCTTGGGGAGCGGTCTCACGAGGCTTGATTCTTCACAAACTATCAGCAGCAATTGTCACTGCTTTTTGCCATGGAACCATTTAAAGATTTTTATTAATTATTTTTAGTATGTATACTAAAAATAATAATTATTATTAATTAAAAGCAATTAATAAATATATATACATATATACAAAATATATACATATATTATATATATATTCTTTTAATTTCAAAAACAGTGCATGCTTATGGATAAATGTGAGTATCATCGAGCAACATACAAAGTGAAAGTCTTTCCTATTTGGTCATGATTCCTCCTTCCCACCGCCCAGGGGAAACCACCAGCCGCAGAATGATGCATATACCAGATCTCTCTCTTTATCCCTCTCTTAGTTTTTGCCTAAACTAGGATCATATTATCCTATTTTACAAACTTTTGTTGGCATTAACAAAACTTCCAAATCAGCCCATGCAAATCTATTTCATTCTTTTTGGCAATTTCATAGAAGTCAACAGTTTTGATTTACCACAAGTGACTTATCTGGTCTTGGGTTTTTTTTGGGGGGGGGGTTGGATGAGGGTGGCAATGAAATTGTCTCCTACTTTTTCTGTGACAAATAAGGCTGCAGTAAACATGTTTTATCCTTAACTATTTGTCCAAGTGCTTCAGTGGGAAAGGGTCCTGGAAGTTTGATGGCAGAAGGCAAAGCACATCTGCCTTCTAAATGTTGATATATTACTAGCAGAGTAATGCACAACTTTCCCTCTCCCACCACTGGATATTCAAAATCTTTTTAAATGTTTACCAACTTACTGGTGTAAAAGATGATCCTTTTTGGTTTATGTTTCCCTATGCTCTGATAAGGATTAACATCTTCCCTTATTTTTATGGGAAATATTCCCATAATTATCTTTAAAAATATTTTATTTATTTATATTAGAGAGAGCATGAAGGGGGTGAGGGTCAAAGAGAGAAGAAGAGTCCCTGCTGAGCTGGGAACCTGATGTGAGACTCGATCTTGGGACTCCGGGATCATGACCTGAGCCGAAGGCAGATGCTTAACCAACTGAGCTACCCAGGCACCCTTCCCATATTTTTCCTTTTAAATAAGAACTAACCCTTTCAAGAAGAGCCAAGAGACATGGTGGTGGGGCCTGAAATGTTTGGGGAACAGGAAGAAAGTCTGAGTCTGGAACTCAAGGTATAAGGATGGAAAAGATTGGTAGACAAGTTGTCAGAAGGCCAGATGGTAAAATGTCATGTGTGGTTAGGTAAGGTTTGGGCTTTACCTTAAAATAAGTGGGAACCACCAAAGGCTTCTAAAGAGGGAGGTGGATGGATCAGATTTGTGTGCTTGCGTCCATGCAGGGGTGAATGGAAAGAACTAAACTTGGAGGTGGTGTATGGAGCGGGGGGGGGGGGGGAATGAAGGTAATGGCTAATTACGGGGATGGACAAAAGAAGCCTTATTCAGGAAATGTTGACTTTCTTGAGGCCATATTTGACATGGCTTTGATGGAGTGCTGGTAGGGTTTGGCTCCAAAAAAGATAGGTCAAGCCTTCTGTAGGACTGCACGAATCTTGTAACATTTCCATTTGGTGAAGGTGGCACCTGGCCCATCACCACTGACTGTGACCTCTTCTTGGTCTGGACATCTGGATGCTGGAAACAATGTCATCAGTGTCTTCTCATTCTATCCAGCTCAGGTGCTTGAGAGGACTTTTTTCTCTCCTCTCTACAATGGCCAGCTCCATGTTGCCCCTGTTAGGTTATGATCTGAGCTTAGCTGATTACTATCTTCTGAGATTCCTTGAACTAAATCTGTGAAGAACTGTCAGTTCAGCCACATGCCCATTTTGGGAGCAGGTGCTATGGTCTTGATATCTTAGGAGGCTTAGGACTGAGTCTCTTCTTTTGAAGATATAGAGTCAAATTGTGGAGAGAAAGGCTATGCCCATGAAATGGAAGTGTCTGATGCCATAGCTACAAAAAAGACAATGCCCACATATCCTGAGGTTTTCATCTAAGGCAGGGGTGACAGTGGCGGTTTGGGTCTATGGGCAAGAGCATGTGCAGGCAGGCAGTCCACAATTCTCAAAGACTCCTTTCTGGATGATTCCTGTTTGATGTCTCTTGCCTGTTAGATACCCACAATTTAATATGATTAAGACCAGACTTTTTATTCTTCTTCCTATGGTCTCAACCAAGACCTACTTAAGCCTTCTTCCAGCTCTGGAACATGGTGCCATGACACAGCCACTGGGCTAGCAGTATCTTTTGACTGTACCCTCTTTCTCATCCCCCCCCCATTAATACTTCATCCTATGGATCATCCATATAGACGTCCCACAGGTCATTCCTCTTACTCATGTCTGCAATCCACCCACCTCTGTCTATTTTCATCACTGTCTTGGTCCAAGCCTCTGCCATGTCCCAGCTTGAAGGCAGTGGCCCTCTAAATGGTTTCTGCACTTCCATTTCTGCCTACCTAAAATCCACTCTCCATGTGATCTTTTTTTTCTTTAAATATGGGGTGGGTCATGCTACTCACGTGCTTCAACTGACTTGAATGGCTTCCCATTGCAATGAAAAAAATAACCCAAGCTTCTTGCCTAAGAGACTCTGTTTGATCTGGCCCCTGATAACCTCTTGGACCTCATTTGAGACCAGTCTCTCTAGCTTGCTGTTTTCACTTCCCCAAATAAGTCAGGCTCCTTCCCTGTCCTTTGACTATGCTCTTCCTTGAGTCTAAAACCCTCTTTCACGTGTTTGACTCCTGTGTGGGAGCCTCACTGTCCTTAGGGCTTCAGGGAGGCATTTCAATCAGAGTACTGATCATTCTTTAATCTAGGCATCCTGCTTTCCTTCCTATTGTTTTGTTTCCTTTCTTATGGAGGTATACCACGCATATAATAAAGTCCCAGAGACACACTAATTTTACGTGTATAATTCAATGATTTTTACATATGCATACATATGTGCACATTCTTATCATACCTCCAGCTCCTTGATGGCCCTCGTGTTTGTTGTTATTTGTCTGTTTTGCAAAGGACAATAACCTCATCGCCATTGAGGTACAATCCCCAGGAGACAGATCCCGACTGCTGACTGGGTGTCGAAGTTCCTACAACCCCTTTGAAGGGCAATGTCAAAGTAGCTGCTAAATTTTAAAGCGCATGTACCCATTGAAGCCACAGTTCTTCCAGAAATGGGTCCTACAGATACACTCTCACCTATGTATGCAGGTAAGTGTACCGGCACTGTTGATAGGGAGAAGATATTGGAAATGCCCAAAGTGTTGCTTTGCAGGGGGCGGGTTATGGAAACTATGGTTTGTTTACACAAGAGAATATTCTGGTAGCTGCAAGCAGAATATGCCGTGTTGCAGGAAAACTCTCAAGGTGCATCAAATGGAAAAAGGTACAGGCTGATGTAGATGGGGTCCTCTCTTTTGAATAAAAGGAGGCTGTGTTTCGCTGCACATGCTTTGCACACAGACTTGGCTCACTCAAGAAACTAGTTACAGTTATTTTCTGGGAAGAGAATTCAGTTGTCTTGCGTGGGAAGCAAATGTTTCCTATGTTATCTTTTTGAGTGGCTCCATTTCTTCCCCCTCTATATATGTAATGCCTTTTCCAAAAAAAAAAAAAAAAAATAGGAAAAAAAGAAAAAAATGTCTTTGGACTCCGAGGGAAAATGTGAAGTGTGCAAGGGCAGACAGGTTCCAACAGGCCAGGAAGGGGCTGGGGAGATAATTTTGCCTGACTTGGTCTTCGGTACAGAGGGGACTGGCTGGCTTAAAACTCAGCTTTCTGTGGGGGGGTCCTTTGGGGGTCCTTCAAGAGAGAGCAGCTGTGTGCAGCTGTAGTGGAGGCTAGTGGATATTCTGCTAGGGAACTCAGGCTTCACCTTTCTGTCCCATGACCTGCGGTGACAGGTGCCTTTGCTCCTGTCCCTGGCAGCTCCTCTCGCCTCCTGTCTCAGACGGAGGCTCAGTGAGCTGGGCGATAACTGAGGAAATGTCCTTTTCTGGATTCCTAAGACCTGTTGGTTTGTTTTTGTTTTTGTTCTCAAATCGAGAGAGGTCAAACGTAAAAGAGAAACGTGTTCCAGCAGGCGACCGGCTGTTCCTCTACGAGGCTCTCAGAGGTCTTAGCGAGGGTGGTGGGTTTGGGGGCGGGCCAGAGATGGGTTTGGGTCACAGCACCACCCGTTAGCAGCTGCGCGATCTCAAGCAAGTGAGGGGACTGCCCTGTGCCTCCGTTTCCCTGTTGGTACACTGGGGTCAGAATTCCTGCCCAGGTAAGCAGGCAACAGGATAATGGCTATCTGCCTGCTTTGTGAAGGCAAAGGGTGGTAGGCATTATAGGGTGTATGAGTTTCCTGGGGCTGCCAAACGAAGGGCCGCAAACCTGGTGGCTTCAAACAGCAGAAGAGTCTTCTGTCCCCGTTCTGGAGGCCAGAAGTCTGAAATCAAGGTGTCAGCAGGGCTGGACGCTCTCTGGAGGCTCCAGGACAGAATCCTTCACTGTCTCTTCCAGATTCTGGGGGCTGCCGGTATTCCTTATGGCTGCACCCCTCCATCCCCGCCTTTTTCTGGAGACCTTCTCTTCTTCACTTTGTGCTTTTCTCTCCTATCTGGATACTGGTCACTACATTCAAGGCCCACGAAGATGCTCCAAGATGATCTCATCACAAGGTCTTTAAGTTAATTATATCTACAAAGACCCCTTTTCTGAGGCATGACTGCTGTCCGTGTCTCTCTTTTTCTCTCCTGACCCCCTATCTGCCTCCTGCCCAGCCTCCCAGTCAAACCAACACCCTGACTTGGAGGGTTCATCCCTGGAAAGCCGCTCAGCATGGAGACACTGTCCTGTAAATGCAAACCATAGCCTTCACGCCCATTTGAAAACTGAATGGGGGTTGTGGCCTAGGTAACAGCATTTTCCCAGGGCCCATTTTCTGCTTTTGCTGTAGTGTGACCGTTATGAGATGCTGCCACTGGGGGAAGCTGGGCAATGGGTTCAAGGCTCTCCCTGGGCTGTTAGAACTATTATTATTATTATTTAAATTCTGGTAAGCCTATAGTAATTTCCAAAGAAAAAGCTGAAAAATCAAACAACTTCATAAATGAAACATCTGCCAGAAAAAATAGCCCTTATGGGCATTTCCAGAAAGTAGAAGAAGGCAATTCCCACACCCTCCAGCCCATTGTGGGCAGAACGACTCCTGCCAGGGCTGCCTGGGAGCCCCATCCCCAGGGGCTGTTGGGAGGTAGCCCCACCTGGCCTAGCCCATCCCTCTCCCAGGCCTCCTGGGAGCCTGTCCTGGTCACCCTCCTCCCTCGGAAGGGAGTCCTACAGGGTCCTCCTTGAGCCTCCCCAGGCGGGGGCTGGTCCGGTTCGCAGAGACATGGCTGGGCTGTCCCAGACCCACCCTGCCCTGTGGCCCGGGCTGGGCCCTGCCTTGGCTGCTGCCTGCACATAGCTCTGGCTCCCGTGGGCCTCTCCCCTGTACTTTCCTGGCAGGCCCTGCAGCCTCAGTGACCCCTGCCCTGAGTCAGATGCTCCGGGCTCCTAGGAGGTGCTCCTCTGGCTCGTAGCCAGTCCGCCTCACCCTGCCTCTGGTTGTCATCCGACGCGGACGCGTCCTCCTGGGCTGGCTCCATGCCTTCTCCAACCCCTGGCAGACTCCAGCTTCTACCAGTCTAGGCAAGTTGAACATACCTTCTCTGGGCCGCTTTTTTGGTTCTTTATTGACTTCCTCCTCACCTGGGTGGAGGCTGCGGGCGAGTTCTACACCGTGCAGCCTGGTGATTGGTGTCCCAGAGGTCATACGTTTGGATAGGCTTTGGCGTCTCTGGGGTCTTTGGGGACCCCCTGAACTTGTGTACAAAATGCATGAACATTTTTTTTCTGGGAGAGAAACTGATTCTCAGAAGGTTCCAAGATCATTATGGGATCTGTACGGGGGCTGTAACTTAGCTATGAGGTGTTTTGTTTCTGGCTTCAGGCTGCCTGGGCTATGACATGGTCTCTATCGAGTGAACCTACCCCTGTGCCTCAGCTTCCTCCTGTGTAAAGCAAAGTCAAGGATAGCCTCGACGTATCTGCCTGCTGTAAGGAGTCAATGGGAAAGTCTAGCAAGTAGCCAGTAGAGACCCAGTGAAGATCAGCTGTCGTTATCACCTGCCTTGAGCATCTGTTACCTCCCCCCATGATGACGACCACTGTGTGGAACAAGGTGTTATCAACCTCCTTTAAAAGACTTCATTTGCCCAATGTGACACAGACTCTAAAAGGCAGAGCTGGGATTCAAACCCACAGCCTCTTTCCTTTCTGCTTTGTTTTGCTAATAAGGAACACCTTATTACAGAGAATGAGAGAAGGACAAAGGTGATGGAGTGTGACCGCTGGGTAAACAGGCCATTCCCCTGGGGATACTGGGTGACAGAAAGGAGTGGTCTTCACATTCCAGGATGTGCCTGAGATCTGGGAACACCTGAGCTCAGGCTGCACAGCCTGTAGTCACTGGGTTCCAGGAAGACTCCTGGATCTTGTGATCTGGCTCTTTGAAGGGCATCTGAGATTTGCCAGGCTGGGTCTTGTCAATTCCCAGCCTTTCCAGCAGTGAATGAAGGTGCCTATTTGAAAGATAAAACGATGAGATTCTAGATGATTCCATAGTAGCTGACCATGACCTCAGATAGTGACTCAAAAACTCCGTATTTTGAACCCCAACAAAGGGTGGGGCCTTCCCTAGGTGTGCACATGGAAATGCTAACCAGGAGGGGAATCCTCCAAAGAAGGATTTTTTTGACTGGGAAGAACAAGCTAATTCCATAATTGGTGTTAATTGTTTTCCAATTAAAAACTGCACCTGAAGGTCCATGTCCAAACCTGGATGTATGATCCTCCCCTCAATCCTATTACCAATGTCTGCCTCATTTCAGAAAATGACAGCACCATCACTCAGAAACCTGGGAGTCGATCTGACCCTGCCTGTCCTTCATCATCCCAAAACAAACCCATCACTAAATTCTGTCCATTTTACCTTTAAAACATCTCCTAAAACTATCCACTTGTCTCTGCCACCCCATGATTCCCCCACCATCTTTCATAGCTCTCAACTGATTTCTCTCATCAATCTCCCTTTTTCATTTTCCGTAGACATTAACTACCCCAAGCTGAAGTAATCGTGAAAAAATGCTTGTCTCGTTAAGTTACCCTTCAGGTTAACAATCTTTTAATGTTCTTGAATGACACACCCAAGATTCATGACTTCACATCATGGAAATGTTCCTTGAGAATTGTGTACAATTATTGAACTCCAATTAATGACATACATGTTGCAATATTTGGATAAAGTGTTCATGTAAGTGACTTCCACTTACCATGAAAAGTGTCAAAAAATAAGATGGATGGATGGGTGGACAAATGGATGACTTAATAGACATTAAGTTACAAAGCCAATGTAGCAAAATGTTAATTGAAGAATCTACATAGTGGGCCTATGAGGATTCATTGTGCGACTCTGATCACGTTTTTCTATGAAAAATTTCATAATAAAATGTTGGGAAAAACTTCTTTAACAGCTACCATTACACCAGAATTAAATACAAACAAAAACAAAACAAAACCAAAAACACACACACAAAAACAAATTTCAAATAAAGCAAAAAAAAAAAAACAAATAAACCAGAATCTTCCCAATTTGTCAATGAGAGATAATGGCCTTATTGGAGGATTATTTGGAGCAGAGTTTCTTAAACTTGACTGTGCCTTATAAATAGCTGAGGATCAGCATCTCTTATGGTTGCCTCCCTCTCAATTTTCACCTTATTTTATTTTTCCTTCCCTTCTCCTATGTTCATCTGTTTTGTTTCTTAAGCTCCACATATGAGTGAGATCATATGGTATTTGTCTTTCTCTGACTGACTTATTTGACTTAGCATAATACCCTCTAGTTCCATCCACATTGATGCAAATGGTGAGATTCCATTCTTTTTGATGGCTGAGTACTATTCATATATATATATGTATATATATATGATAGAATATATATGTATATTCTATATATGAGATTATACATATATATATGAGATTCCATTCTTTTTGATGGCTGAGTACTATTCCCATATATATAATAAATGAGATAGAAAAAAATATATATCTCCCACATCTTCTTTATCCATTCATCTAGGAAACAAACTGAGGGTTGCTGGAGGGGAGGTGGGTGGGGAGAAGGGATAATTGGGTGATGGGCATTAAGGAGGGCATGTGATATAATGAGCATTGGGTGTTAATGCAACTGATGATTCACTAAATGCTACTTCTGAAACTAATAAATAAAATAAAACAAAACAAATAAAGTAAAATGTACACAATTCAGCTACTGAACTTTAAAAAAAAATAAAGGTAATACCTGGGAGCTTGTTAAATCCTGTCATGCCTAGGCCCCACCCCTAAAGAAGTCAGTTTCTGAAGGTCTTGGGTGTGGCCTTTGAATATCCATGTTTATCAACCTCCCTTGGTGATTCAAATAAAAATAGCCCGGAGACTACAATTTAGGAATAACTGGAAGAGTGGTTGTGATGGTTAAAATAATGACCCTCCAAAGACACCCATGTGCCAATCTCAGGAACTGGTGAAAATGTCGCTTTACGTGGTAAAGGCAATTAAGGTTGAGGATTTAATTAAGGTTGCTAAAGAGCAGACCTTGAGATGGAGAGATTATCCTGAGCTCCCTGTTCAGTGGGGAGCCTCCTTCTTCTTCCCTCTGTAGCTCCCTCTTCTTGTTCTCTCTCTCTCTGGCAAATAAGTAGATAAAATCTTGAAAAAAAAATCTCACTAATAAAAAAAAAATGGGTGAGCCCAATTTTATTACATGTGTGCTTAAAAAATGCAGGTGATTTCCCAGCTGTGGTCAGCAAAGGATAGGAAAATGGAAGAGGTGTCAGAGAAATGGGACATTGCTGTTTACTTACTTATTTTGACTTTTAATTTTTTTTTACAGTTTTATTTTCTAATTTTTATTTTTTTTAATTTTTATTTTTACTTAAACATATAATGTAACCCCACCACCCTCTCCCAACCCCCCTCCCTCCAACCCCCCTCAGTTTGTTTTATGACATTAAGAGTCTCTTTTGGTTTGTCTCCCTCCCGATCCCATCTTGTTTCATTCATTCTTTGCCTACCCCCTTAACCCCCAACCCCGTTGCATCTCCACTTCCTCATATCAGGGAGATCATATGATAGTTGTCTTTCTCCGATTGACTTATTTCACTAAGCATAATACCCTCTAGTTCCATCCATGTCGTTGCAAATGGTAAGATTTCATTTCTTTTGATGGCTGCATAGTATTCCATTGTATATATATGCCACCTCTTCTTTATCCATTCATCTGTTGATGGACATCTAGGTTCTTTCCATAACTTGGCTATTGTGGACATTGCTGCTATAAACATTCGGGTACACGTGCCCCTTTGGATCACTGCGTTTGTATCTTTAGGGTAAATACCCAGTGGTGCAATCGCTGGGTCATAAGGTAGCTCTATTTTCAATTTTTTGAGGAACCTCCATGCTGTTTTCCAGAGTGGTTGCACCAGCTTGCATTCCCACCAACAGTGTAGGAGGGTTCCCCTTTCTCCACATCCTCGCCAGCATCTGTCATTTCCTGACTTGTTCATTTTAGCCATTCTGACTGGTGTGAGGTGGTATCTCATTGTGGTTTTGATTTGTATTTCCCTGATGCCCAGTGATGTGGAGCACTTTTTCATGTCTGTTGGCCATCTGGATGTCTTTTTTGCAGAAATGTCTGTTCATGTCCTCTGCCCATTTCTTGATTGGATTATTTGTTCTTTGGGTGTTGAGTTTGCTAAGCTCTTTGTAGATTTTGGATACTAGCCCTTTATCTGATATGTCATTTGCAAATATCTTCTCCCATTCTGTCAGTTGTCTTTTGGTTTTGTTCACTGTTTCCTTTGTTGTGCAAAAGCTTTTGATCTTGATGAAGTCCCAATAGTTCATTTTTTCCCTTGCTTCCATTGCCTTTGGCATTGTTCCTAGGAAGAAGTTGCTGTGGTTGAGGTCTCAAATTTTTAATTTTTTAAGGAGATTTTATTTGTTTTAGAGATAGAGAGCACAAGGAAGGAGAGGGGTGGAGGGAGGGGGAGAAAGAATCCCAAGCAGACTCCGTACTGAGTGGGGAACTTGGTGTGGGGCTTGATCCCTGAACTCCAAGATCATGATCTGAGCCAAAATCAAGAGTTGGACAAGCCTTAATTGACAGAGCCACCCAGGTGCCCTGACATGCTGATTTTGAAGACAAATTAAGTGTCCCATGAGACACAGAAGGTGGGTGGCCTCCAGAAGCTGGGAAAGAGAGAATGGATTCTCCCATAGAGCCTCCAGAATGGAACACAACCCAGCTAACACCTTGACTATAGCCCTGGGGAGACCCGTGTTAGACTTCTAACTTATAGAACTATACAAACTAATGCAGTGGTCTTCTGGTTTGGTTGGTTCTTTTCTTTTTCCTTTCCTTACCTTTCTTTCTCCTACTCTTTCCTCCCCCCATCTCACCCCAGTCTCCTCTTCCTCCAGATCTTCCTCCTTTTTTTTTTTTTTTTTTTT
>RCUC01065460.1:0-22179 GCA_003697995.1 Taxidea taxus jeffersonii
ACCCCCTTACACATACACACTTAAAATCTTCCTGGCATTTGCTCCTAAAATAAAGTCTTGGAATAAAGTCCAGGGGTAGGGGCCAGGGTGGGTGAAATGGGTAAAGGTGGTCAAAAGGTGACAGATTTCCAGTTACAAAATAAATAAATTCTGGGGATGTAATGTACAGTGTGGTGAGTATAGTTAATAATATTGTACCGTGTATTTAAAAGTTGCTAAAAGAGTGGCAGTTTTAAAAAAAGAAGCTTTTAAAAACTTCTTAAAAATTCCCATCACAAGAAAAAAAACCTGGGGCACCTGGGTGGTTCAGTGGGTTAAGCCTCTGCCTTCAGCTCAGGTCGTGATCGCAGGGTCCTGGGATCGAGCCCCGCATCGGGCTCTCTGCTCAGCAGGGAGCCTGCTTCCTCCTCTCTCTCTGCCTGCCTCTCCGCCTACTTGTGATCTCTGTCTGTCACATAAATAAATGAATAATCTTTTTAAAAATAAAAAATTATAACTACGTGTGGGGATGGATATTGACTAGACTTGTTAAAAAAAAAAAAGTCCAACACCTTAAAAAAGTTTCTCAGCCTGTCCATTATCTGGCTCTCACCATTAGGCTTCTGCCCCACAGCCCTCCTGGCATCATTCTGTTCTCCCCTTCAGTCATGGTTAACACCTCTTCTTCCAGGAAGCCCTCCATAACTCTCTAGCTCCCAGCTACTCCACAACATTCTCCGGACTTCCCCTCCCAGGGAACTCACCAGGAGTCTTCTGGGATGACCTCATCAGTGTTTTCCACACTCTATAGAAAGCCCTGCAAAGACGCGTCCTGACTCTCTTGCTCCCCTGACCTCCCCACGGGCTTCCAAACCCTGACACAGGGTAGGCCCTTCATGAAGACCGCCCGAGTAAAGGAAAGGAGACTGCTTTCCTTGTGAATGACTCAGTCCTGCAGTCTGGCGCTTCTCTGAATTCCCCATGAATCATGACTGAATTTGTATATGTAAAATGACCATAATTAAGAGTTATTGACCGAATTAAAGGAGAGGAAGCACTTAGAGTGATTTATCACTGCATTCTCCCATAGCATAAGTTAATTCGAAGGAAGGGAATTACTGAATGAAAACCTAGAAACCAAGAGCAGTTTTACGGTGTGACCTGACCATCTCGCAGAGAAAAAACTTTAACGGACCCGGTGCTCTGGGCCAATTAGACTATAAAAAAGATCACTTATGGCAGACCATAAGGGTCCTGAAAGGTCAACTTGGAAACGCGGAAGAAACCCATATTCTAGTTAAGGAACCAAGAGGAGGAGGACTTGGAATGGGAAGAACTGGGGAGATAAATCCAGATTTGAGGACTGCTAAATAAGACATCTCGGAATCCGGACAAAGCCGGTTTCCACAGCAACTGTACCTCCCAGGCCTTTAGCCAACAGCCCATTTCTTTCTCGTGCTGCTCCAGGTAAGTCTGACATTTTCTTCTTCTCTCATGTGCAGGCACTGCGGGGCTCACAGACAGCGAACGGGGCGATGCGGTCTCGGGCCAAAACCGAGTCGAGTTCCCGCTTTAACACGCAAACGAGGGAAGTAAATGAGCATCTAGCAAGTGGAACTCACGGAGCAGGGGGATGCCATATGCAAGAAGGGGGCCTCTCGGAGAAGGAAGAGTCTGCCCGGGACGCGCGGCTGGCGCTGTTGCAGGGCCTTCCGGCAGGGGGCGCCCCGCAACAGTCAGTGCGAAGCCCTGATCCCGCCGTCCCTGAGTCCCACCTGCGCTTGCAGAACTGAGATCACCTCCGCCTGCAGATCTATGCGCGCTGCTCACACACTCGGAGACTGCGGGAGCCGTGTCCTCCGTAACATGCGCGCGTGCACACAGCCGCGCCCTAGCAGGAAAGCCAACACTCGACGAGCCGGCCGCACAAACACGCCTGATGTGTGCCACCGCAGCCTGTTCCTCGGGGCCAGTCCGGCTCCTGAGACCGGCCGGGAAGTGGTCCACGGGTCTGCGCCAGGACTAACCCGACGTCCCGCGCTCCCTTCAAACACCCAGCACCCTCCTCCTTCCACCTGCTGGAGCTTAATGAAAGGGAGGCGGCGCGGAGGACGAGGAGGAGCTGCCTCCCGCCCACGTCTCTCTCTCCTCCGCAAGCCCGCCCCTGCGCACACCTGCACTGCGCGCTGTCCACACGGCAGCGAGAAAGGAGTGCGCACCAGCTTCCCCGAAGCCTCCGCAGGCCCGCAGTCTCCTCCCCTCCACCTTCTCACACCCGCTCGGGCCCTGGCTGTCATCCTCCCTTCTCTCTCTCTCTCTCTCTCTCTCTCTCTCTCTCTGGAACGTTCTGGCTCCCCTTCGCGATGACTTCCTTCCCCGGGAATTTCAAGGAGCGCCGGTCTCTGCCACCAAAACGCAAACTCAGTGGGAAGGCCGTGAGCCCATCCCTGTCCAAGCGATGGCTCCGGGAGGGTTCACGACACCATCCCATCTGGTGTATTTATGCGTGAGAGTGTCCATAACAGTAAGAAAACAAGAACGCTCTTTATTCCTGTTCGGTGTCTCCCAGCTTTGCCTTCGGGCTCACAGCTTCTCAACCAAACTTCTGAGAGTGGCTTCAACCTGCCCACTGCCCGGGTTTCCTGCCCTGACGCTCGGCAGAAGCCCGCTAGCCCCCACCACCGACTCCCAGGCCACTTAACCCAACGGTGGCTTGGGTTATGACATTTGGGACATGCCAGGAACATGTGGCACCCACCACAGCCCCCCATGGACACTCTCTGGGCTTTGGGAGTGGGACGGTTCTGGTCCCCGTCCTACCCCTCTTGTGTGACTTCTCTCTCTCTCCTCCGTGTTAGAGTTGTCTGAGCTCCCTGATCCCTCTCACTTCGCACTTTCCGCCAGGTAACCTCATGCAAACATCTGTCCCCACACGCAGGGGACTCCCCAGATCAGATCACCACCCCAGGCCCAGCTCCCGACCTCACACACACCCTACATCTCTTGGAGATCTCCAAAGCACCTCAAAATGAGAAGCCCAAAGCTGGGCTCACCGCTTTCTGCCCTGCCCCTGCTCCTCTTACTGTGGTCCTTATCTTGGTCAGCGGGACACAAGCCAGAAATCGTGGAACCGTCCTGGGCAAGTCCTTGCTCCTTCTACCGTTTCCATTCTGTCACCAAATCCTGCGTATTCCGGCTCCCACGCACCCCTTGAACCCACTTCTCCACTGTCTCCACCACCACCCCCACGGCCACCGCCGCCGCCCTCCCCTGAGCGTGCCACGGCCCACTTGTGGCCACCTGCTCCAGCATCTACCCGGGCACCTTCCACGCTGTTCTCTGAGCTGCAGCAGGAACCATCTTCCTAAGATGCAAATCTAACCATTCAGTCTTCGGCTTAAAATCTCCAGTGACTTCCCTTCGTTTCTCAGAAAAGGACAAGACGCGCTACAGTTCCTACACGACCCCGTGGGGTCAGCCCCCACGTGTCTCTCCGACTCCACTCCCCTCCCCCTTCCGCCTCCCTCTCCTGGTGGGATCACCCTCACCTCCCGTCTTCTGCCCTCTCCGCCACCGCGACACCGCGACACCGCGAGTTCCCTGTTCCTCGGTCTGGAAGTTCCTTTCTTCGTTCTCTGCCTTGCCATTTCCCAGTGATCTTTCAGACTCGGCTCCAGAGCCGCTGCCTGGAAGAAGCTTCCCTGCCTCCCTGAGGAGCTCACCTCGCCGGCCTCAGGCTTGCCTGCCCCGTGAACCATCCCTTCACTCACAGCCCCAGTTCTATTGTGATCATCTGTGTCTTCTGCTCACCAGTGTCTCCCAGGACCTAGTTCAATGCTTGGCACACAGTAGGCACGAAATAAATGTGGGCTGAATGAGTAATGCATTTGTGTGCATTCCCGGCCAGGTTTCCAGCCCCTTATCCTGTCTCCAGAGTATCTCCCCCTTCAGCTCCGAGTGGGTGCTCAGGGGTCACAGGCCTATTTTTAATATGAAGTTTTTCTTTTCTTTTGTAACTAGGCTAAGCCAGGCACCCATATGTGTGGCACCAGTCTTATTATCAGATTTAAGGCCAGCTAATTATTTCTGTACTTAAAAAGCCCAGCTACAAGGAAAGAGAACCCCAAATTTGGACTAGAATGTAGCATAAAGGAATGTAAGCCTTTAAGGAAATGCTATGCTTGGCAAAAGTCACTCGGCCTTTGCTCTGACACCTGGGGGTCGGCAATCCCCCTCCTCTGCTGTCAGGAGCAGGCTTAAATATACAAATTTTGAAAACACTGTTAGAGGTTTGTGCATCATTTAAAAAGAAAACAAGTTTGGGATTCCTTCAAAATAAATATAATCGGCACTAAATTGTCTGCTATTCTGAATGCTGCCATTTCTCTCCCCCAAAGTGGCCTGTAGATGTAGCAGGAGAAAGAAGAGATTGTGAGGGGCTGTTAGTGATTCCCGGGAGACACTCGTCCCAGGCTCGGGATGGAGGAGGGTCTGTGGCAGGAAAGGCTCCCAGGAAGGGCCCTGGGCAGGAGCCAGGAGCCAGGAGCCACTCTCTGGGCTCCCCTCCCCACAACGTGGCAATGGATTGGCCTCATCCCCGCCTTTAAAGCCCTGTGCCCCTCACCAAAGAGGCTTCCCAGGGGCCTCTCCACAGGCCTGCCGAGGCTTGTTCCCCATCCCTGCACAGTCTTCAGGGTCAGCCCGAGAGAGAAAGATGGGGCCGCCACAGTGACCGCAGGGGGAGGATGTGCCCTGGGAGGGTAACTCTGTGCCTGTTTACTCCCCTTGGCACTGCACGACGACCAGGCATTTCCAAGGGACAATGACATGTGGCTCATGGCCAAGTCCCCCACATCCTCACCACGGGCTCCAGGAAACCAGCCTGATGGCTGGAACACTGTCCACAAAGGAAGCTGGTTTGTGTTCTGTCCCCTACTGGGTAACATACAATCCAGAGAGCTTGACATTTTACCTTACATAATTCTGGGTACTATTTGGCTCATCTCTAGTTGAGGAAACCAGGCTCAAGGCTGGACGTCGGGGTCGTACAGCCAGCAAACAGCAAGGCCTCCGACTGAGTCCCGGGTCCTCTGTCCCCGGGCCACCCTTCCTCCCCTGAGTTCCTGCTCCCAGGGTCTTATATCATATCCATGTCCCAGCACTGCTCTATCAAGGGACCCCTCCTCAGGGTGCTCGGGGGAACAGCGCCGCCATCCCAGAAGCAGATAGATCCGGCTTCCAGGGAGGACACAGCGATGCTTACAGACATCCGGTTCCATTATAATTTATAGAAATTACTGAGGACGTAAACACCGAAATCATGTCTGGGGGAGTAAGTTCCATTTGCTATGGCTTTTAAACACAGACGAAACGCACATTTTTGCTCGTAGGTGACAACCATTGTAATGGCAATAAATAAACGTAATTAGTTTGCAGACAAAATGTAAGTGATCCATGCCAGCTCAGCTCTGCCGAGATGATAAATCACTTTTCTGGGCGGATATTGTTACAAAAGCCTCCACGGCCGGTGGTACCTTCACCACCACTTGGGAAACACAGCGCCACATCTCGCGGCCTTCACCTGCAGGCACACCCCGTCCCCAGCCACCCTCTTCTTCACCCACAGCCCAAATCAGCCTTGTACCATGTAAATGAGATGCCATCACTCCTCTGCTCGGGCCCGCCGATGGTTTCCATGAGCATGAAGGAATGCCGTCCTCTCCCGCAAGGGGCAGGTGCATCTCACATGATTCAGGCTTGCCTCGTGCCAGGTACTTCCTTTGAATGACCTACTGAAAAGCTAGCTGTTGGTATCTGGGCCTCGAATCTATTTTACATATAAATGCAGAGAGATTTCTGCATGGTTGAAAATGTCCTAAAATATCCATGAATGCAAAATGCTGCGATCTTTGCCAGAAGATGGAATTTGTTTGGATCACGAATTTATTGACAGCGAGCACCAGTCTGGAAAGTCACAACAGTGCTGGTGCACGGTATCCCGCGGGGTCTTTAAGTCGGGCGGGAGGCATGCCTGCTCTGTCCTGCCCTAACACAGCCCCAGCCCAGCACTGAAGGGAACTCTTCAGGTCCACGACTGCTAGTATGGCATACAGGTCAATTATTACAAACTTATTTCCTTTTATTTTTGTCTTATATTACAATGAGGATATTATATTGATTTAATTTTGTGCACAGGAAGCTTACATGACCTATGAATGTCACTTCTGGAAAGGAAAGGAGAAGCAAGCAAATCTGGCCTGACTTTACAAGGCCAAGTTGGGTGTAACAGGGCCAAGACTGTCACCTCTGTGACACGCCCCAGATTAATGTCTGACCTGGTCTCCCCGTGTCTTTCTCTGCCCTGACCATGCGGACCTTGGTGCTGTCCTCCAAAGCCATCTAGCTGCTGCCCACCTGAGGGTCTGGCTCTTTCTCTGCTTGGAATGCCCACCTTCCGGGTCTAATTGATCTCTCCGGTTTCACTCATTCTCCACCCAAATATCTCCTCCTGTGACAATCCTCTGTGATCGCCAGGCCTCACATGGATCTACTTCTTCTCTTCAGTTAAGCTCCTCCCACAGGTACCTCTACCTAGGATGCTATCATAATGGTATCTGCCTATCTGTCCTTCATCTCTGCCACAGGAACACGCACCTGCCGCGGGATGTGGGCGATGCTGTTGTGGACCCTGGGATGGAGGACATGGCAGATGGCAGCAAGCAGGAGCCCGAGGAATATTTGTAAAGTGAATGAATTCCTGCACGAAGATACTGCCTGTGCTCCTGGTCCCTAGAAGCTACATTTCTTTCTCTCCCTTCCACATAATTTATAGCCAATCTAAGTCAGCATTAATTCTCTAAATGCATCCATCAAATGCCTACCATATTTCAGATACTGAGAAAACAATAATAAATAAGGCACATCTTGCCCGCATACCTGGTAATTAATGACCAGCTCTAGCATGCTGAAGCATTTGCGTCCTCCACTGAAGTGACTTTGTAGAAAAAAAAAAAACACCGATTTCTATTCTGCATTCTGAGTAACACTACAATACAGAAATCATGATCTTCATAAATCAGAAGTTATCCCTCATGTATTAAGAAGAAAGCTATTATCTCATATAAAGAAATTCTTGCCAATGTGAGCAATCTTGCCCCCAGGGCTGATGATGTCCTTCTTCACGTCCCCAGGACACCACTCTCAGAAACTGGCTGGTGTGTGAGTACATGGAAACTTCTAATTCCCTTGAGCGACAGAACTAGCCTGGCTGAGACCCAGCTCCCAGCTAAGACACAGAGGGAACGTCTCCTCTCTGAAGGACTCCACCAGCTGGAAAGATCAGTCCACCCTCTCTCCTGGGGCAGCGCGGGGCAGTGTCAGCCCCAGCTGATGGCCCACAGCCTCCCTGGCTGTGATGCAGAGGGGCTGACCGCTCCGAGCCTATCCTTTCCCCGCTTTGCAGCCAGGTCTCCTTCCCACCCACGGAGGAGCTGGAAGGCATTGCTGACACAGCCTATGCCTCCGTGCAGAGCCGCACCATGGACTTTCTCATCATCCTCCCGTCTGCAGGACGCGCAAAACAACCTTGTCGTTATAAGTAAGCCATTCAAGTTCAGAGAGGTTTTCTTAGCCCAAGGTCTTCAAACTCCAAGGTCTCCAGGGGAAGTGACCGGCTGAATTCAGGTTTGAGGTGGTCTGTGGGCTTCAGTCCTTGCTGGCAGCGGGCCACACCTAGGAGCTGGCTATATTGTACCCGCATCGGACATGTCTACAAATCTGAGTTCAGTGCCCGCGTGGACACACAGCCCCTCCCTGCTTCACCCCCAAACTCCCACCCCCACAATGTCATGTGAAGCCTTTATTCCTAGAAAGCTTCTAGAGTTGCACAAACCTTGGAACAGGCCATAGTGAAATCATACCCTTGTCCTGACCTTGAACGACCTCCCTACCTCTCACTGTGAGCAGCCCTGTGCCAATAGAATGACAAAGGGGAAGCAGGAGGAGGTGGTCCGCTGGGCACAGCTGCAGAAGGTGACCAGCTGCTTTGCCAGACGCCCTCCCCACCCCGGCCCACCTCACAAACACTGATTTTTCCTCTGAGGCCAGAGCTTAGAGCAAAAACCACCTAGCATAGGCAGAGCTAACAACAAAAGAAAGACTCCGGAAGGGTCTGCCTAGAAGTTTCTGGTCCCCACTCGTATCCTCCAAAGGGCACATCCACGAGGCTGGTGGGAGACAGTTAATATCTGAATTGATGTTCCGCCCAAAGAACTCAGAAAGGCAAATCTTTGCGGGCTCCTAACGGCAAGAAATGTAGGTCCCTTTAAAGCACCCAAGTACTTCGAGAGAAGCTAAAGTGTTTCAGTTTGGTACAAAGGTCAGGTGTCCTAAAGGCAGAAAACATCCCTCTCCCACCCAAGTGCTCCTATCTTCCCTGTCAGTTCCCACCTCTCGGCAGGTTTTGGTGGAACCCTGTGTGGATTGGCCCCCTCATTCCATGCCAGCTTCCTAGAGCCTGAGGGCAAGCCTGTGTCCGCTGGATGCCCGTGCAGAGCCCCACGTGGGAGAGATGTTGACTCCCCAGCAGAGGGAGGAGAGGTGTATGTCTCGGGTTTCCTGGGTTCACCTGGGGTGGAGGTCACTTCCTGGCATGGGCAGCTCCCTCTAGCTAATAGGCTGGAGGCCACGATATGCAAGGGAGAGTGAGAGCCAGCCCAGCCCAGAATAGAAACCCAATCTCCCGATCTTGCTGAATGTGGCCATTAGATGAGGCAAGGAGAGAGAGCAGAAGTGAATGCGGATGAGAGAGGGGAGAGATGTCTTGATGGAAACGGAGGATTATGGAAATAACCCCACACACCACCGTCCAAGCTTGCCCTGCAAACAGGAAAAGCTACCAACTTTTTGCAGGAGCATGAGACCTTTGAGTTTCCTGGAATGAGTTTATCTGCCACTGATAATTCCTGTGCTGCTGGGCAGCTTATCCCACTGAGACAAAGAGCAATGAGTGCCTCTCACCTTGTAGATGAGAAATTGAGTGATGAGCTTTAGCACAAAAAGCCTCAGGAATGACAAAGATGGTGAATAAACTGTCCTCTGCATGACCCCATCCATCTCCTGACTGACCCTGGTCAAGGCGGCCCTTACCTTAAAGGACAGCTGGACATGTCCTCATGGGCATGTGGGTCCTTCTGCCTTTTTGTGTTCTCAGAGGAGAAGGAGGGAACCACCATGGTCCCAGAACCCGTGGTCTGGCACCTCGGTCCCTGTGTGCCAGTGATCCTTCTAGGAAGCAAAGGATTCAAAGGCTGTGTCAGTCCGGCCGCCCGACGTCTGAGCCTTCGCTAGACAATGAAAACCCATAAAGGAGGACCAGAGAAAGAAGGAAGGGGGAGGGAAGAGAAAAGGAGAGGAGGTCCAGGATTTCCAGGGAAAGGGGTTTCCTTTCTCTTCCCCAGAACCTCCGGGGACGGATAAATACAATTATCAACCTAGCATGACAGCACACAAAATAAAAGAGGCACCTGCCAGGTGACCATCTCTGCCGGGACTCGAACCCGGAACCTCTGGATTAGAAGTCCAGCGCGCTCGTCCATTGCGCCACAGAGACCTCACCACACACACAGCATCAGCACCAGAACTGAAAAAGCACATACCTTCTGCATCACCAGCCATCTCGCATCCTGCTCCGAGCGGTGGGGGGGCAGGGACAGCTGGAAAATCCGGAGTGGAGATCCACCCGCCGGCTCCGTCAAAGCTTTTCTCAGCACTGTGGGTTCTGGGTCCTCGGGGATCGGAGGAATGGGGCAGTGGTCATTTTCAGTCCCAGGAGCTCTGATGGGGTAGGATGGAGCTAGAGCCTTGGCTCCTTCCTCTCCATCCCTGAGGGAGGATGCAGGAAAGTCTCTCTATTCTCATGCTAATCAAGCAGAGCCTACCCAGCCCAGGGAGCAAACGGAGCTGCTCTACCTCAGCACCCCTCTCCCTCACTGTGGTTTCATCCCAATCCCGCTACACTCAGATAGGGGCCGGGCAAAGCTGGGGGATTCAGGAAAGCCCTCCTTCCCCGAGACAAAGGAGCTGCTCCCGTAAAGAAGCCATGTGAACAGCAGTGGCGGCCCGGCCCGGCGGGGAAGCCGGGCTCCCGGAGGCAGGTCCAGCTCTCAGCTGTGAGAGCTGCATCTGTCAAGCCCGGGAAAGAGAGACCCAGAGTCTGATGTGATGTGCCTTCAGCATCTTCACTGGAATTACGGATGGGGAGGAGAGAGAAGAGTGGTGAGTGTTTGTGCATGTGTGAATGTGTGTGTGTGTGTGTGTGAGAGAGAGAGAGAGAGAGAACATACAAGGAGGAGGGCAAGAGTGGCACTCTCTAATGAAACACAGGTGGCCCTCACACAGCCCTCCGGGGACACCTACCTGCTCCCCTTCCCCCGCCCTTCCTAGCTCCAAGGTTGCCATTCTTTCTTCCCAGGACTGCCTAATCTAAAGAACAGGGTTTCTCAGCTGCTGGGCTTCACAGAGGCATCCCAGGAGAATCAAACGGGCCAGCCCTCCACAACCATATATAAAGACCTCCACACCCAGCCCAGATCCAAGAAGACAGTTCGTATTTTTAAAAGCCTCCTTGAGAAGATCCCTAATCCCTGCTGGTTATGGTTGTCACTGTCCTGGTTCTCCCCAATGTCTATCCAAGTCCTTCCTGCCTCACCTTCAGTTCTCTCTCTCCTGTTTGATTGCCAGACGCACCAGGGGACCATTGCCCTTTATGCTCCCAATGACAATGCACTGATTTGAAGACTGATTCAGTGTTCCTCAGCTCACTCCCACTCACAAGGTTACAATAAAAGCAGAGAACTGACTAAGGCTCCCCCCACTCCCCTCCCAGTAAGAGCTTCCCTGGCCCACCACCGGGACACCGCCAGCTAACCCCAATCTCAACTCAAGACCGATCCTTCTAAGCTGTGAGACCGGCTGATGGCCAAGAAGAGCATGTCAACACAAAGTGCTTAGACTGGAAGGTCTTGAAGGGCCCTTAGCACTCTGAGACTCATGCTTCCCTGCCCATTCTTACTGAGATCTGGGCAAGAATGGGACCAGCGTGCTTCAGTCAGGTCAGGGGGGCAAGGAGATGACCAACACCCAAGGGAAAGCAGCCACCCCAGCCAAGCATGTCTTCCCCCTGGGACCCAGAGCCAGGAGCTCAGAATAGGGAAACTGATGTTGTATTTATACTAAACATAGAGGAAAAGAGCCCAGAATGGGCCATTCTTAATCCATCTACCCCAGACCACTCCAAGAGCCTGACGCACGGAGACTTACACCAAGCAGATATTGCATTACTGGGGGCGACTAGGAACAAGATGTCAGTCAAGGGATGAGTCAGGAGGTCCATGTGCCTATAAAGGGAAGTCCAACCCCACATGCCAGCCAGGATCCACATGGATGCCAAACAGGTTCTCAGGACTTGTCAAGGTGCCCTTAGATGTAGACACACACCCCCTGCTCTTCATAAAGATGTTGTCCTAAACCAAGACATCCATCTGTCCGGAGCTCTGCCCAAAACTCCATTGCGTCTGAGGAGATCACATATTCTCCACACCCTGAATGAAGAGACCAGGTCCCCAGCTCCTTCCAAGAGCTTCACTCATTGCTTGCAATGTTCCGTCTTGGAGCTGGGGATAAAAACCATGAGGGAAAATAAGGACACGGTCCCAACCTCCAGGACACTGTGAGCAAATCCCAATGTAGGAACTACTCTGAAGGATGTATGGGGGAGAAGACAAAACCAATCCTACTGCCCACCAAATAAGGTGTCAAGTTTCCAAGTGTCCACAAAGACCCTAACTCTCAAAGCAGCAAGATTCAGCCGATATAGCCAGCTGTAGCCCACTGGCCTCAAAACCCTCTGAAAATTACCTTCTCAAACCTCCACTTTCCCATTACAAATTAGGGCCAATACTCAACACCATGGATACAGACGAGCCAAGCCTTCATGGTGCAGGTGTCGTCATCCTCTTCCTGCCTCTGCCCCACGAATTACAAGTGTTGGCTCTGCTGCCTGAGTCACCTCCTTCTTGAATAACCTTCCTTTCTCTTTCCCTCACTCCCACAGCAATCTCCCCATTCTAGCAAAAAAACCCTTTCAGGATCCCTTAGACTCATCATCTACATCAACAAAAATCCTCCAGACTGCCCGAGGGCTTTTTTTCAAACAAGAGATGTCTCTGCACCCTGTTTCACTTTATCATCCACGAATCAGTGGCAGCTTCTAGGTAAGTGTGAATAATGTCTCTAAACTTGGTTTTTAATTTAAAAATAAGGAGGGAAATAATCAAAGAAAGTGGCAGCTTTAACGAGGCAGGATGGAGGGAGCCATTCCAAATGATTGAAGACAACACGTCTTTTTCTTCTTTGAAACTAGGTATGCCATTTCAGCTTGTGCAAACCCTGAAGAGATGAGTCAACTCCCCTTCCAAAAATTTTCTGTGCTGATTTAATTCTCCAAAGATCTGTGACTCAAACATTACTCATGCTCTCACTGAATACCACTCTTTGACCCCACAGACAAACTGGTGATGCTCATACATTATTTCATTCATAAAGTGTTGCTGGGATACATATGATAAATGCCAAAAAATGTCTCCCATTGGCCCAGGAACAAATACAGTTAAATCCTACACGCTACTGCGGTCTTACTCACAGCTTCCCTGGGGGCCTATCCTGACCAGCCTGAGTTTTAGATGCTCAAGAATTTAGATGGAGTAAGACCATGAGCCAGACATTTGGACAACACAGTCTTGGACAATCCATGATAGTCTCATCTTCCAGGGCCCGCCATGTCCCAAACCTCATTCATTCACATCCACTGTGGGCATTTAGAGGTGGCTTAGATAGGCCATCTTCTGTGTCCCCAACCACCACCAGTTTCATCCCTTTTCCTGCTCCTCCCCCCATTCCTCTGCTGACCACCTCTCAGCAAAGCTGAAAAAGAGCTCTGTGAAGTCAGGCCTATGGACCCAGGCCCACTCTGCACAACTAGCAGATGTTCAGCTCATAACTCCCCGTCCCTCAGAGAAGGGCAGCATGGACATCCCTCTAAAACAAAGGTCCCTCCATTCTTTTCCAGACTTTTCGTCCTCATGGGGTCTTGCCCGGTGCTCATTGTCTCTTTTCCTCATGCATTTTTCTAACCCATCATAACGAAGCATTTATGTTCCTAAAGCATTTTGTTTCCTTCCTTTCTCAGCTGAAGAACCGGGCTAAAGATTGTTTATTCCCTCCTGGTCCCTTTTCCTATCCTCGAAGAAGGAAGAAGTGAGATGATCCAGGTAATTAGTGGGTCTAGAGTCAAGCCAGAGGAGGACAGAGGAGGGCAAATTCCACCTGAATCATCACATCCTACATCCCAGGTCCAGCCCAGCACAGTGGGTTACTCACAAGTCTCCCCAAAGTTAGACCTGGATCCAATCTGTCCTGACAATGGACTGCACCTCCAGGCACTAGCCAAGGTCACCACAGAGTCTACGCAGAGGTCACCCCCAAGGGAATCTGAGGAACGGTGAAGAATCTGAGGATGGCATCTTCCTGTTTGCCTGTCTGTTCCTCCCCTGTTGGCCTCCTCTAGGAAACTGTCTAGAGAATTCTAGAGACTGTGCTCCAAAGGATGTAAATTCTCTTTGGTCAAGAAACATGAGGAAACCAGCAGCATTTAATGAAAGGAGAAGCAGTGGGCTAGCACATCCCACCAGATCTTTCCGGGAATTTGGAGGGAGATGTTCTCTCTGCTTCCCTCCAGTTTCCCAATGAGTGAATCAATTCCCGGTGCTACCCCACCAGCTCAATCCCCAGTTTTCCTCTGTAGAATCCAGACTCTCTCTCTATGCCTGTAATCCTGACCCCAGACCACCATCCTCGTGTGTGTTCAGTCCCAGCCCCCCTGTCTGTCTTCTTCTTGTGTCTTGTCACCACCTCAATCTGTCCTTCTCCCGAAGAGAAGACACATCACCTGTGTTCATGTCCTGACTTGGATGCCCCTCCCTCTCATCTTACCTCTCCATGCTCCTGTCCATCTCCCCTCTCCTCAATTTCCACATGTAATTGGCATTCCCTAGTCCTTCCCCATGAGGTCTATCCTCTGACATGCCCAACTTCTTGGCCATTCTCGTCCACTCTCATCTAGGGTCCATCTGTTCCAAAAACAGCCATCCACATGTAGCGTTCCTGGTCTCGGGCACACTCAGGCCACTGCCCCTGTCTTGGCTCCTAGTGCCTCTGGCTGTGAGGCTGTCTAATCTCCCAGACCCCCCAGCTCCTCCACCCTGGCCTATGATCTCTGGCTCTGCCACTGCTCCAAAGTTTTGGCATGTTCGTTCCTTCCCCATCAGGCCCTCTCTCCCTTTCCTCTAGATTTCATTCTCCAGAACTCTTTACTTCCCACCCCCACCCCGCCTTTTAGTCCAGATCTCTCCTGTTTCCCAAACCTTCAGTCCATAGGACCTGTTCTTCTGAATCTCCTTCTACCTCATCCACACAGGCCACATTCCTGTCCAGAAGGGCCTTTGCCTTGTCCACCTCCAGACGTCCATGAGCTTTCTGCTCTAATGGGCACCTGTGTCTGCTCTCCTTCCATGCTGGGGCTCTGTGCAGTTTTAATTGGGCCTAATTGGGCCCTGCTGATCCCCCAGCTCTGAGTGACCATGAGGATGGCCTGACAACGAGGCTCCCCAATCTTCACAGACACCACAGGGGCCCTGGTCCATAAAAGGGCAGATGCTCTATCTAGGCCAGATACTCCAGGCCAGAGGCCAAAGAGTTAGAAGACAGACCCTTCAAGCATCAATGACTCTGGTCACAGGCCCAGGGGCTTGAGAACCTCGGCTGTGCCTAATATTGGAAGTAAAAGGGATTTCTTTGTCCTTTAACTACCTCTGCTCCACTTCCCATTCAGCCTGGAAGAAGCCTAGAGGGGAACATTACACGTAGACTCTGTAATAGCAAGAGAAGAACAGCATCCATCTTTTACAAGGCCTCAGTTTCCACAAAGCATGACCAGGAACAACTCCCTCCCAGGGACTAAGCCTCCCCTCACATAGGAGGCCTCTGTCGGACGAGTCAGAGGAAGGTCTGCACCATTGTCCTTATCCAAGAGCATCCAAGAGCCGGTCCTAGCCTCCGTGGGACTGGCCTTCCCAAGGCTCTCCCAGCGAGCACGCGGTCCACACACTGAAAACGAGCTCAAGAGGACGGGGTTTTCCTTTGTGTAACCAGCTAATCTCCAGGCTCAGATTCTCTTCCTTTCAAAGGAAGGAGAGCTATGTTTCCACGGTCCTCCCTCATCCATCAAAGAGTCTAAGAAACAGTATTAGCAGGAGGCATCGTGATGATAAAAGTCTTTTTAATTCTTCTTCTCATCTTATCATCAGAATGCTTCTAGATTGTGGAAAGAGTGATGATCGTCATCCTCCTTTTACAAAAGGAAGGCCTTAACTAAGGACACTCTAGGGCTTGCCCAAAGTCCTCAGCTGGGAAGCAGTGGGCTGAGCAGAGCCTCTGGTGCCGCTCAGACTTCTGCCCTCCGACCTCTCCCGCCACGGGCAGGTGTCCCCAGACGGCGTGCTCTGAGAGCAGGACATCCTGTGACACTGGTCTGAGACCCTCCCCACAAGTCTCTCCCCTGCCCTTGTAATCAAGGGGTGGTGACCCAAGGGCAGGATGGGAGGACGTGTGATGGCCACGGGTGGAGGGTAGGGCTGCAGGCTAAGAAAATACAGGCTAAGCAGACAGAGGACGGCGCCTGGTGAGGATGAGTGAACCCCCTGCCCCGTGGTCTCCCCTCAGCAACTCCTTGTCCCTCCAGTCACCAGAGGTCAAGCAGAGGAACCCACACCCAGATAAACAAACTGCCTGGCTCCAGGTTGGCCGGTCACTCACAGAGCTGCGCCCAGTCCCGGGCTTTCTGGTGGCTCCTTGAGGGCTCTTGGTACGCCACTACGGGGTCAGCCCGGTGGGGTCTCCATGCAGAGTGGAGTGTGGGGAAGGGACGTTATGCTTGGTCTTCGGTCATCACTGAAAATGAGAAAATCCAAAGGATCAAGTAGTCTCGTCTTGAAATCACTGAATGCCCAGAACGGAAAAAGATTTTAAAATAATTTAAGTTTCATTTTTAACCCTATGCATGAGTAGAATTTTTACCATTTGATCTTATTACTTTTATAAATTAAGGAAAAAACTAGTCTGAAGATTAAATTGATAATACTAAATGGGTGAATGTTTGCTCTTTATTTTGTATATTTCTGTAGCCTATAATTTTTGTCAACCCTCTCATCTGTAATTACATAGATTAGTAAACTCATGCCCATAGAAATTAAATTACTTACCCAATATTTCAAAAATAGACTAACTGCTGTGGTCCGAGCAGAAAAATACAGACTTTAAAGTCAGGATGGACCGAGATTTGAATCCCAGCTCTGTAACTTACTGCGTGACAGTGAGCGCCTCGAGGAACCTTTCGGGGGCTCAGCTTGCCTATTTCTTTCAGAACTCACAGAAGTGAGAACGCCTGCCTTGTGGGGCCATCACAAGGAGTAAATGAGATGAAGAGGAGAAAACCCCAGGCAGCCTCTGGGTCACAGAGAGACAACCAAGCAGAATCACGTGCCTGGGTCTCTGTTTCTACAGAAGAGGTTCTTGCTCAGGTCACTAATGGTTTCCTCACCATCAGGTTCACAAGGATCCCGTCAACTTTCTGCAACATTTCACACCAAACCCACTGTGTTCTCTAGAACGTTCACACCCCTGCTTTCCGTGGCGCATGGGCCCCTCCTAACTCTCGTCCCCTTCCCACATACCAGCGTCCCAAAGAGCAGTGGTTATCAGACCCCCACAGAATGTCAGCAGCATTTTACATCGTTAAATAGCAGAGAAGAGAAATGGTAGCTGAGGTTAGGACAGGATGAGGCAGAACACAGTAGAAGAGAAAACGGCAGAAGCCATCGCCCTCTAGTAAGACCCTGTGTTATTTCCTGAAATGCTGTTCTAGTTGAACGTACAGGTCTGTGTGTAGACATGGGTGTTCTCGGTTGTGAGAAAAAATAAATTGATTTCCTCTGCGGGCTGTGGTCAAACACACTGCCCTCAAGTGTGCGTGGCTTCTCTTATCTTCTATTTCTCCCTAAATCATCTGAAAAGACACCTAAGCACAGATTATCCACTAGGAGCTGAGCGCGCAGCTATGTGCACCTGAAGCTGGCCTGGCGTATTCAGCAACCTTGAAATGACCTCCCCTCTGTGACTCATGGGCACTTCAGCAGCAAAATGTACAAATCCGAACTTACGTTTCCCCATAAATCTTCTGCTCTTCACCATCTACTGATTCATTTAATGGCAGCCCCATCCACCCCCCGGCTGTTAGTTTATTTATTCTGCCAATCCATGAACATGTTCTACATGTCGAGAGATGCTCTGGGCATTGGGAACACAGAGGTTCTGAGAACGCCGCATCTGCCCTCACTAAAGTCAGAGTCAGAGACAACAACCAAGCAGAATCACGTGGGAGATACATGCACGGTGTACGGTAATAGGGACCATGAGCAGACTAACCCTCCCAGGGTCTGGGGAGGTTTGCGGGAGCCACAGACATAAGTAGAAAGCAGGGAGAGGTGTTCCTGGAGCAAAAGAAGGGGTTGGGTCAGGGAGTGTATGTGCACACAGGTGTGCATGTGTGCGTGCATGTGTGTTGGGGAAACTAGGGGAGAACAGAGCTCTAAGAGAGAACGGCAGGATAGAGGCCCCAAACTCTCTGTCTGTGTGAGAAACTACGAGGAATGAGGGGTCGCTGAAGCCCAGAGTCCCAGCAGAGCGTGACAGCCCGTGGCTGGAAGACCAGATCAGGGAGACCTTCCTGTGTCGTGTTCAGGGCCTTCGATGCTAACCCCGCAGGAGATGCAGGAGAGTGGAAGGGCTTAAAGTCAGGGAGAACCGTGATCTGAGGTGTATTTCAGAGAGAGCTCCAGCTGCCATGGCTAGATCATTCCCAGAAGGCGCGTGGAGTGGAGACTTCAGGCCCTCACCAAGGTAAGACCTAACAGGGGTCTGCGCCCCAGTCATAGAACTGTCTACACACAGCGAATTGAAAGGACAAGACTGATTGGATAGAAAAGAGCACGAGGGAGACAGGACCAGCCGTCGGGTCACCTGTGCTCTAAGCCTGGAGTCTGTGGCGACACTTTCCCTCAGTGGGTCCCCCAATCTCATCAGCCCCTGAGCCCTGGGAGTTCTGCCTCTCTGTGGCCCTTAGATCCAGCTGCCCCCGGCTCGTGGGCAGGGCTGCTGGAATATTTTCATACCCCTCACTTGTCCATCTGCACCTGGCCCTCTCCCCTCCTACCCTCTGCCACACAGCCGATGGAGCAGTGGTGATTTTTCTGGAAGGAAAACCCGTAGCCTAGAGAAGAGCCTAAAGGCAATCTGCACTCTGATTCCCACCCCTCTTTTCAGGTTCATTTACTATCATTCCCCACTCACTTCTGGCCATATGTTGCACGATGCCTAAATACTCATAATTCCTAAACGCACACACACACACCAGCACTGTTCTGGTGGTGCCTTGGTATGTGCCATTTCCTCTTTCCAGAATGCCCTTCCCTTTTCCCGCCCCCACATCTGCCTGGTAACTGCTCCTCCTCCTTAAAGACTCAGGTCATTCACCTCCTTTTCTGTACGATCTCCTCCAAAACCCACACCAAGCTCCGCAGACTGGAGCCCACCCAGCTTCACACCGCGACCGCCCCGTGCCAACATGCCTCTTGGAGCACAGGGCACACGGCGCTGCCCTCACTGTATGCTCGTCTGAGTCCTGCGGGACATCAAGCAGCAGGAGCCCCTTGTACCTTGTCAGTCTGCACAGCACCTGGCCGGTGGTAGTTACTCAGTAGATGTGTGCTGGGGGAAATATGGATAAACAATGGATAGAACAGGTCTCTGTCTCCCTAGCCTGGAGACTGTTCCAGAATGCCATGTGTGTTTATTTTTATAATGGAAATATGACACGGGAACCTTTAAAATGAGACCTGAGAAGTTAAGACTTTTTCTACTGTTCTGCCTCAAAGTGGTATCGGAACAGTCCGCTTTGTCCAGGACTCCAGACTCTGCGCCCAGTCCACCAAATGTGTGGTGTTAGTGTGGGTCCCAGAAGCCCACCCTCAACAAAACTAACCTCCCTCTGTCTCAAAGTACTACACCTCACGAAAAGATCCCATGGTTCAGCACTTTCCAGGTCCATCTCTCAGCCTGAGAGCGGCGTCTGCCTTTTCCCTCTCTCACCTCCTACAACCACCAGCAAACAGAGCCCCTCCTTTCTGTTCCCAATGTCACCACCCCAGCTCGGAACCTCCTGACTTCGTGCCTGCATTTCTGTAATTACCTTTTAACAGATCTCCTTAGAATAAGCTTTTAAAATTATTTTCTAATCACTCCACTCAGAAGCACGGGATCACTATAAAAATAGTAAGTGTATCATATCAACAATTAGGGATCCCCTCCCTTATGACTTACATCTCACTTCCACCCCAGAACTCCTAATTTTCCAGGATCAGAATCATAGGCGCCCTCCTCAAGTATCTATGTGCCATGTGCCATTCAAAGAACTTTAAACAGATTAATTTATTTCCTCATACTATACAACCCTAGGGAACATGTAGGATTATTATTATCTCTGTTCTCCGAGGCACATCTATTGGCCGAGGCTTCTTTCTTTCTTATTTTTCACAAAAAGGATAATAGTATGTGTACTTTCTTCGTATTTTCATTTAACAATACATCTTGGTTATCTTTCCAACTTGGTATATATAAATTTACCTCATTCTTTTTAACTGTTATGCGTTATTACAAAGTACAGATATAGTATAATTTATTTAACCAATTCTCTATTGATGGATATTTTGGTTCTTTGCCATTTTTCATTGCTGGAAACAATGACATGATTCACATCTATGCACATAAATTACGGCACTCGTATGTGACTAGACGTATAGCACAGATTTGTGGAAACAGCACCACTGGTGTTTCAATTTTTAATTTTGATACATTCTGCCAAAATATCTCTAAGACAACTGCCCCAATTTACCTTTTCACTAACAATAAATGAAGGTGCCTATTTCCCCCAAACACTTGCCAACACTAGATGTGATCCATCATTTTAATTTTTAACAATCTGATGGGTCTTTGATACTTTTTAAAAATTTTATTGATTTTAAGAGAGAGAGAGAGAGAGAGCACACAAGCAGGAGGGGCAGAAGGAGGAGGGAGACTCTCAACCAGACTCTGCGTTCAGCATGGAGCCGGGCACGGGGCTGGATCTCAGGACCCTGAGATCATGACCTGAGCTGAAACAAAGAGCTGGGTGCTTAACGGACTGTGATACCCAGGTGCCCCTAGGTCTTTGATACTTTTTAACAATCTCAGGTCTCTTTGTTACTTTAATTTCTCCAAATTCAAATGCCCTTGACCATGTTTTCAGGTGTTTAATAGATAACTGTGTTTCTTCTGAGAATTCCTGCTCACAAACTCTATCTACTTTCCGTCTGGACTGTTTGGCTTTTTATGTGATTTATTAGGTATTTTGCGTGTTATCCATGGAATACGTAGTTACATGTGTTGTAAATAAATTGTCCCCAGGTATAACTTACTTTTATTTTTTTATCTATGGTATCTACATTTATATCATTAAAAAAAAACAAGCAGTAAAACTTGTCAATCCTTTCTTTCATGGATTCTGGGTTTTGTGTCTGGCTTAGGAAGGTCTTTGATGCTCTGAGGTTGAACATATTTTTCTACAGTGTTTAACGATTTCTTTTGGTTTGCTTTGTTTATAAAATTTAGTACTTCAGTCCAGTTGAAATTTATTTTTGCATTTGTTATGAGGGAGGGCTCAGCCCTCCCCCAGGCCAATTGGCAAATAGATCATCTATTATTCTGATACCATACATTAGACAGTTTAACCCTTAGTCAGTGACTAGAAATGCGTGTGATATAGCGCATGATTCCTCACATACTTAATCTCCATATTGGTTTGTGACCATGACCTCTCTCCTGCTCCCTTGAATCGGTTATGTGTTCCTGGACAATACTTCAGTGTTTTCATTGCCGTAGTTTTAAAGTAACTTAGGATAGCTGGAACACCATATCTCTAGCCTCCCCGACCGCATGTGTTAAAATATATATATGTTATCTTTGGTTATTCTTGACTTTCTCTTATAGGGGAATGTTAGGATCAACTGATCAAGTCCCATACAAACAAAATATTAGGGGGAGCCTAGGTGGTACAGTCGGTGAGGCATTTGACTCTTGATTCTCTCAAATAAATAAATGAATGAATAAAATCTTCAAAAACAAAAATAAAATAAAATATTGGGATTTAGCATTGGAATAGCACTGAATTTACAGATTGAGAGGGAGAGAGAATTAACACCTTTATGAATCTAACCACTAGTCTTTAAACACCAATTCAATCACATAATATTCTACCACAAAACTTTTCTCACTGACATTGGGATAAAGATAAGACTCTGCAGGGGCACCTGGATGGCTCAGTCGGTCAAGCATGTGACTTCTGATTTCAGCTCAAGTCATGATCTCAGGGTTGTGAGATCGAGCCCTGAATCAGGCTCTGTGCTGGGTGTGAAACGTGCTTAAGATTCTCTCTCCCTCTCTCTTTGTCCCTCTGCCTCTCTCCACACTCTCTCAAAACAAACAAACAACAACAACAAACAAACAAACAAACAAAAAACACCTAAAAACCTTTTCAGTGTCTAGTATTCAAGTCCTACCCTCTCAAATTTAGTTTAAAGCCACCTCACCAAGTGAATTTCCCTTTATTCTCATCCTCAAAGTTTTTCAAAGAGAATAGTGTATTTACTGTATCTCAAATAACCCTTTGTCTCTCTTGCTAGACAGCCACGCCAGTAGGAGAGGTGGTAGCAGAGATCTGAATATAAGGGCAAAAAGAGAGACTTTCTTTTTTTAAAAGATTTTATTTATTTATTTCACAGAAAGAGAGATCACAAGTAGGCAGAGAGGCAGGCAGAGAGAGAGGAGGAAGCAGGATCCCCGCTGAGCAGAGAGCCCGATGCGGGGCTCGATCCCAGGACCCTGAGAGCATGACCTGAGCCAAAGGCAGAGGCTTAACCCACTGAGCCACCCAGG
>RCUC01065461.1:0-47436 GCA_003697995.1 Taxidea taxus jeffersonii
TTTTTTTTTTTTTTTTTTTTTGATAGAGAGAGCATGTGCAAGCAGGGTGGTGGAAGGCAGAGGGAGAAGGAGAGAGAGAATCCCAAGTAGGATCCACACTCAGCAAGGAGTCCAGTGTGGGGCTTGATCCCACAATTCTGAGAGTATGACCAAAGCTGAAATCAAGAGTTGGACACCCAACCCACTAAGTCACCCAGGCAACCCTACTGGTAATAAATTTCTAACAGTGATTCCTATGTTTATGAACCCATGGGATTTTCACTTTGCAAATGGCTTTGACAAAAGGGGAAAAATTAACCACACTGACAACCAGTTTACCATCACACTGTTATTAGTTGAAGAGCTAACACTACAGAAGCTTCGATACCTCCTGAAGGCAATTTTCAAGCAACCCTAGATGGATCAGGCACTTTAACACACAAGAAACAGATTTCTCAGAAAATTAAAATATTTTGGCCAATAACCATCTAAATTTTAAACTATTTTCTTATATTTTATTTTTGCATTTATCTTGACTACAGTAAGTCTCTAATAGAAATGTGTTTTTTCACAGTAGAAACTAATACTAAAACATATATACCTCTCACAAATCAATTTTAAAATCTTATTATGTTTTTTTTTTTTGCTTTTTTGTTTTGTTTTGTTTTGTTTTCTGCATGTATTTCAAATTGACAGCCTCCTGTAATCCTAATCACAGGTGCCTGGAACAAAAGATAACATGGTTTGGTGCTACTGTAGGAAGGCAGCCAAAATGTTTTGTCCAGATTCCTACTGGCAGTAGTTTTCATAGGCAGACAGCCTGCCCTCTAGCCTTTGTTTGGCTAAAGTTTAGCAACCAAACATGTAGCTACCAGTTTATTTTTTCCTCTTCTCCAAGAACAGTCTTATTATTTTAAGTCAAAGATGTAATTTTCAAATATAAAATCATTTACATTTCAGTCTACCTTGTAGCCTGAGGCAGCCAACAACAGGAAGGAGAAGGGGGGAAAGAACATTAAGCCCAAGAAAGGTGGTGATAGCTGGAGAAAAGTCAGGACCAAGAAATAGTAGGTAAGTTGGTAGAACAAACTGTGGAATTACTTCGGTAAATAATAATAACCAAATATGGGAAGTGAGGACAAGAAATAGTAGGTAAGTTGGTATAACAAACTGTGGAATTACTTTGGTAAATAACAATAACAAAAGTCAATTTTTAGCATATAAACAATTTAGTGAAAAGAAGAGGTAGTGATAAAGGCAGGAGGAGGATGGAGGAGAAAGAAAGAGTAGGGAAGGAGCCCAAAGAGGATTAGAAGTTGCCAGTGAAGTGCATTTTAGGTAATGTAAGCTACTGAAGAATGTCTCATCAACTAATGATTCTTGTGACATCTATATCTAGTTATTTAACTATTAATTCTATGCTTTAGGTAATTCATATTTATCTACAGGTCTCATGGAAAGATCATATTGCTTTTGAAGTTTTTATCTCTTTAAATCACACATGATTTACAAATATTACTTTCTTTAGTTTTCTGTTTTACAACTTGGAGAATGTGGGGTTTTATGGTTTTTTTTTTTTTTTGTTTGTTTGGTTTTGGGGTTTTTTGGCTGTTTTCTAAGAGCAGCCTTAAAATCTTGGTACACTCTCAGCTCCTGATGTTTTATACTCTTCAATAGATACTACTATTGTGGTGGTTCTTCCAGCATTATAATACACTGTTAAAAAAAATGTAAGTGGACTTTGATTCACAGCAGGAATATTTTTCTTAATCTTTTAATCTTTAATCCATTTAGAATTTATTTTTGGATATGGTATAAGAAAGTGGTCCCATTTCATTCTTTTTCATGTAGCTGTCCAGTTTTCCCAACACCATTTGTTGAATAGACTGTCTTTTTCTCATTGTATATTCTTGTGTCTTTGTCATAGCTTAAATGACCATAAAAGTGTGGGTTTATTTCTGGACTCTAATCTGTCTTATTGATCTATGTGTCTCTTTTATGTTTTAGAAGTCAACGGGCACTTCTGAAGGGCTGATGTGGAGTAAAAAAGAAGAAAGTCCTGAGAAAGAAAGCTTTTGGATTATAATGGACAAGAAGTATAGCAGAATATGTGCCTTCTTAGATTTCAGATGCCATGGAATAAACTTAACCAAGGAGGTGACCTAAAGATACCTAAATGTGAGATTTGAAACCATAAAAATGCTAAGAGATAGCACATGCAGTAATTTCTCTGACATCTGCCATAGTAGCATTTTTATAAATATGTCTTCTGAAGTAAGAGAAATAAAAACAAAAATAAACTGTTGGGACTACATCAAAATAAAAGGCTTCTGCCCAGCTATAGAAACAACCAACAAAACTAAAAGGCAGCCTACTGAATGCAAGAAGATATTTGCAAATGACACACCCAATAAAAGGTTAACATCCAATATATATAAATAACTTACACAAATTAACACCAAATAATAATAATAATAATAATAATTAAAAATGGGCAGAAGACCTGAGTTGACATTTTTCCAAAGAGGACCTACAAATGGCCAACAAACACATGAATGGATAGATGCTCAACATCACTAATCATCTGGGGAAAGCAAATTTAAACCACCGTGAGATATCACTTTACACCTCTTAGAATGTCTAAAATCAAAAACAGAAGAATGACAAGTGGTGAGAATATGGAGAAAAAGGGACCCTCATGCATTATTGGAGGCAATGTAAGCTTGTGCAGCCAGCCACTGTGGAAAATAGTACGGAGTTTCCTCAAAAAATTAAAAATATAATTTCCATATGATCCAGCAATTACATGACTGAGTAGTTACCCAAAGAAAATGAAAACACTAATTTGAAAAGTTGCATGCACTTTTGTTTATTGTAGCATTATTTACACTAGCCAACTTATGGAACCAAACCAAGTGTGCATCAATAGATGAATGGATAAAGATGTGATATATAAAGATAGATAGATATAATCTATCATCTATCTGTGTGTGTATATATATATGTATATATATACATATATATATATTTACTCAACCATAAAAATAATGAAATCTTGCCATTTGCAACAACATGGATGAAACCAAAAGGTATAATGCTAACTGAAATTCATTAGTCAGAGAAAGACAAATACTATGATTTCACTCATATTTGAAATTTAAGAAAGAAAAAAAAGACAAGAAAATACAGATAAATATATAGAACAAACTGAAGGTTGCTAGAGGGGAAGTGGGTGGGGGTGGGTAAATTAAGTGAAGGGTATTTAAGAGTACATTTATTTTTTATAAGCATTGAGAAATGTAGAGAACTTGAATCATTGTATTATACACCTGAAATTAATATAAAACTGCATGTTAATTATACTTGAACAAGAAAAAAAAGCCATCATGCAATAATTATGGCTATGCTGAAGCCACCATATGGGGGGGCATGAAAATAGAAATATCCAAAGTGCCCAAAGTATTTTCAGCTCCCATCTGCTTGAGTATTCCCAATCCAAGAACCAAAACCCTTGAGACAGTCCCTGCTCTCACTACCATCTGACTGCAACCTACTGGAGCTAGAACCTTCTAGCTAATCACCCTAAATTCCTGACTCACAGAAACTGTGACAGATAATAAAGAGTGTTACTGATTCAAGCCTCTAAACTTTGGGATGATTTGTTACACAGTTTTATGTAGACAGAACACCAAGTCTTTTTTTTTTTTTAATTTCTGTTTATTGGTCAGTCTGTTTATTAACAAAACTCTATGATTCAGTAGTTTTTTTTTTTTAATTTGTAAAATGGAGAAAAGGAATACTATCTTCATAAGGTTGTTATAAAGATTAAAAGGGTAAATTTTTTATTAGTGCCCAACCCATAGTAAGTGTTGTATATGTATTATCTATTACTACTGGTACTGGTACTGCTACTTATAATAATGATTAAAATGATCATTATTTCTGAGCCAATAGCATATTGTCATAATTTCCATATTATTATAATTCATGGCATCCAGGGAGGTAATTTCTCCCATCTTTTTCTTCTTCTCAGAGTTCTCTTGACTATTCCTGGCTTTATGTTCTTACACATGAATTTTGGAGTTGCCTGTAAATTTTCTCAAAATAATACCTTAGAATTTTAATTGCAGTTGCATTGACTCTATTGTTCAATTTGGAAATTATTAATATCTTTAAGATTTTGAGTCTTCCTAGAATTGTAAATTGATCAAAATAATGTTTCAAGAACAGGGGTCAGGAAACATTTTCTTACTGTAAAAGCAATAGTTACTAGATAGTTATCTATTTATCTAAAGATAGATAGTTAATATTTTAAACTCTTAGAGCTATGCAGTCTGGCATAGCAGTATTTCAACTACTCAACTGTGCCTTCTTAGAGCAAAAACAACCAGATACAATATATAAATGAATGGACATGGTTGGCCACATTTGGCCCACAGGCCATAGTTTACTGACTTCTGTTCAGGAAGAGACTTGAAGTAGTCTTCCTAGGTACTTTGATTGGATAGTAAGCTTCTATACACATAGATTTATTTTTGAGTTATCTTTTTATTCTATTTGTCTATTTGTGAGTTTACTGCTTAATATATTAATTTTATTTAAACAAGTATGATTTTCATTTTATTGTTCTAATTTTTTCAAGTCTACCCACTCACATTTTTGTAATTTCTTATTGCTTATTCATGTTATACTTCCATCGTTTATTCCTTTCATAATAGTTTTCATATATCCTGTATTTGATAATTTTAGATTCTAAAATCTCTCTTGGTGTAAATCTATTGAATTTTTGTTGTTATTTATCTCTGCTGATAATAACTCATGATAGTTCATTTTGTTATGTATTTTGTGATCTTCATTTATGAGCTTAAAGCTGTTTGTTTCCTTCATCCTGTATATTATAAATGCATTCTTCCAAAGAGGAATTATGATAGTTTTTTCTGAGAGCAATGGGGTACTATTATCCTGGAACATTCCTATTTTCATCATCCATCCAGGCATCTCCACTTCATTCAACATTTTCAGATTCCAATATGCCCCTTTCTACCTGCAGTGTAGTTTTCAGCATTTATCATTAGAGTAACTATATCTTTTTGTGTATTTTCTGCTTCTCTGTTTCTTTTCAGCTCATTTTTTTATTCAATCTTTTAAAGAGTTCCCTTAGTTTACATGGCCCAAGGAATGCAAAAAATATTACACTATATGCAGGATTTAGTTTTTTTCTCCATTAAGAACACATCCTTAAAAAAATCAATTTGAGGGACGCCTGGGTGGCTCAGTTGGTTAAGCAGCTGCCTTCGGCTCAGGTCATGATCCCAGCGTCCTGGGATCGAGTCCCACATCGGGCTCCTTGCTTGGCAGTGAGCCTGCTTCTCCCTCTGCCTCTGCCTGCCACTCTGTCTTCCTGTGCTTTCTCTCTCTCTCTCACAAATAAATAAAAATCTTTAAAAAAAAAATCAATTTGAAAGAAAAAATTCAATTTGCCATATTGCCAAAAGTGATAGTGTCTGATAGATTCTTTAAAATAAAAAAGTTATAAAGAAAATAAAAGGTATGTCTTTTTGTTCCATATTGTCTATTTCCCTCTATAAAATGTTTAATCAACTTATGCACCCAGCAACAGTGCATGAGAGTAACCATTATATCTCCTACCATTGCCAACAGTGGATATTTCTAGTCTTTTTATTTTTCCCCTCAGATATAGTCATGTAGCTTATTACCATAAAATAGAGAGAAAATAAGATACACAGAAACAGGATACATACATAATTTCATTCCTTATATGAAGGTCACTAAACTAGGACTCAGTAATCCTCCATTGTAAAGTGACCAGGTTTCTAGGTCTGCTCATGTTCTGATGTGAATAAGTGAAGACACTCAAGGCTTTCTTATCATTTTGAGATAAAATGATAGCTATTATTTTGCCTGGACAAACAACTGTATAACAAAGTGAAAACCATGCTCACTCCCTAAGTATAGTTGCATTTTCCCTTTTGTAAATGTGACCTTGAAGAAATTGTATTTGTTAAATCTTAATTCCCATGTTTGAGGGACGATGGGGAAAAATACATTTGTTTCACACTCTGAATCCATAAGTGTACTATAAGGTCTTTAGAAAGTGTTACATAAAAGAAGGGTATCATTAGAAATAAAGTTTAGTGTATGTTCAGAGATCTTAAGGACAAAAGCTTATTAAAATGAGCCTTGTATTGCCATGATATTTTCAATTTTGTCAATATGAGCTACTGACCCAATAAAATAATTTCCCCTAACTGGCACAGAACTAACCTGGTGCAATGGGAAAAAATAGAAAAAAAATATGGTGGCACCTGGGTGGCTCTGTGGGTTAAAGCCTCTGCCTTCAGTTCAAGTCATGATCCCACCATCCTGGGATGGAGCCTTGCATTGGGCTCTCTGCTCAGTGGGGAGCCTGCTTCCCCTCCTCTCTCTCTCTCTCTCTCTCTCTCTGCCTGCCTCTCTGCCTACTTGTGATCTCTCTGTGATATAAATAAATAAAATCTTTAAAAAAAAGTATGAATAAAATCTGATCGCTATATCCCTTTAAGAACCCTAAGTCCCAAGTTCCATTACAGAGAGTCTAAGTGCACAGATATTTTAACATGGGGTTTGTAAATTAAATGAAACTTAATAAGAAGGCTGATGGATATCCCAACATATACCTGAAATTACTTTCAACAAGAAAGCCCTCCAAACCACTTTTATGCTGAGGCATTACACCAAGGGGGGGGGGAGTCCTTCCCAAAAACCAATAAAGAGTCATTCAATATTTTAAAAGCAACATGAACTGACATTCCTATTAGCATAAGAGTGTTTTAGAATGTCAGGGAGACCACGATGTGATCATTAATACTGCACTAAGTCCAATTACATTTCTTAGCTTGGAAAGTCATTTTCTAAAATAATAGTATTGAGAGTCTTCCTCAAAATTGTGCAATTCAAATAAGTAGGCATTGCTTTTAATTTGATTCACCAAAATTTAAACTCATACACATTTCCAGAGTCCACACATTACTTTTTATTAAAGTATGATAGCAAATGACACATTTGTATCCTATTTTAATCTCTGTGTTTATTAAACTTTAAAATCAATTGAGAAGTTATAAATGACCTTTGTCTTCTCAGTTGGAAAATACTATCTGAGCAAAATTTAAAAGTATATTTTTGTAATTTGTTAATATTCTAAAAATATGATCTCCTAGAGGATAGGAGTTAACACATACATTAACGTTAGTCCAAAGGTATAAGCTTAAAAATAGAACTCAGCCATTAATCCATCATCTTATTTTGGAAATGATCAAGTCTCCCTCACTCTATTTCATCACCTGGGACTATATAATTTGATCTTCCTTGGTCATCTTAAAACAGAATATAAAGACAATGATTTCCAATCTTAGATAAAATATAAAAATGGACAGCCTCTGACATAGGTAAGACAATTTGAAACTTCCTGAATACTGGACTTTCATGTTATTTTGCAGCATTAGAGATGGCTGCTAAATCAGAAGTAAAGGAGCCAGAGTCAAAGCAGCAGGTTGTGAATAAGGGAGCTCTGATGAGGTGGCTTTTCTGTACCAGCTAGAACTCAGTAGAAGTCTGACCCCCTGTCAAAAAGAGGAAGTAAAATTTATTTCTATACAAGCAAACAAAATGTTTTTCTCTTTACTTCTGAACAAAACAAACAAATAAATAAGGTGAATTTCACATTAAAAAGAGAGCTGCTGTAGCAATATGCAAGATGACTTGCAAGGAAGGACAAATCAGATTAATACATGGACCTAAGCAAAGATGGTGGGGAAGTAGGAGGAGGCGCCATTTCAACCTGTACCCTAAAGTGAGCTGATTACCTACCAAAGAACTCTGATCACTCATGAAATCAGCCTGAGATTAGAATTATACACTTCTGGATCTCTACAGGGGCAGAAGAAACCAGTGGGCAGGTAAAGTGGAGTGGAAACATTGGACTGATATCAGAAGATAAGATTAGGGACAGGGGCTTAAGTACCTCGACCCAAGACAGCCACGCCTGGCACTGAGCCACAGAGAGTGCAGCAAAGAAGCCAAGTTTTGGTCCCTGAGCTGCCAGCGTGCCTGAGAGCCTCTGGGTGGTGGCTTCTGTTTGGGTGCATGCCACGCTACCAGAGTCTGATTCGCACGCCCCCCCAACCCAGAGAAAAGTGCATGCAGGCATCAGCTGGTGCCCTCTCAGACCCCGGAGAGTCTGAGCACTCCCAGCCCAGGCCAGTGGGAGAATTTCAGTGCACTATCTCTGCTTGGGTGGTTTTGGTTACAAGTGGGAGTTCCTGTGACCCCAGAGACTGTGACTGGGAACGTGCTCTGCCAGCAGCAGAGGGGGAATTTATGTGCTCTGGAGCACCCAGAGGGGAACAGACTGAGGTTTCTCTCTGAGAGGGAGGTCTGGGTGCAGTTGGTTTTCCTCTAAACCTCCCAAAACCATCAAAAGCTGCCAAGGGGAGAGAAAACAAATGAACAAACAAACAAAAAACCTCCAGAGAACAAAAGCATGAAAAACCGGTTTCTTCAGAGCCCACCCCCTTGATGGGGGCAGAAGGACTTAACTCCAGCAAGACTCCCTGAAAACCCACGTGGCAGGCCCTTCTCACAGAAAGCCAAACAGGAAAAAAAAATAGACAAGAGGACAAGCACCACTACTTCATAGATACAACTTTTATTTTTAATTTGTTCCCACTATTCTGGTATATATATAATTTTTAAACTATTTACCATCACAGTGAGATGTCCAGTACATCAAATTCCACAATAACCTTTCAACCTGAACTTTTTGATACCTATACCTGTGTTTTTCTTTTGCTTTTCTATTTTGTTAATTTTTAAATTAAATTAAATTTAATTTTATTTTATTCTTTTTTTAAATATTCATATAGAGTTAAGCTTCAAGGTAAACCCTTTTCCCCAATCAATGCTACCCCTATAGGTAAACCAGTTTTTAATCCCCCTTTATTTTAGGAAAGTTATGTCCTTTAACAAATATATCAAGATACATCCAGGAAGAATCAAAATAACCTTCCTCACTCACACTGAGAATTTATAACCACTCTCCCATCTTTTTCTTTTGTCAGTGTTTCTATGTATTTGTTTTTTGTCCTGGTAGTATATAAATCTTATACTTGGGGTTCTTTTGGACAAGGTTCTTTTTTTTGTTTGTTTGTTTATTTGTTTTTATTTATTTTTCCTCTTGTCATCTACTTTAGTTGGTCTTCTTATTTGTCTGTTTTTGTTTGTATACTTCATAAATCTTACCTCGGGGCCCATTTGAGCTGGGCCTTCTCTTTTATTTTATCTTTCTTTTTTTCCTGTCTCTCTCTCTCTTTTTTTTTTTTTTTTTCCATTTTCTTTCTTTTGGGTGGGGACTCTTGATTGCCCAGAAGTGTTCCAGGGTGCACCTTGGCGGCATCACAGTCAAAATATTCAGCTACACATCCATTCAGCCATCGCTCACCAAAATGACTAGGAGGAGGAGGCCCAACAGAAGACAAATTCAGAGACTGGGCCTTCTGCAACAGAGCTTTTGGATATGGACATAGGCAATATGTGAGAAAGGTATTTCAGGTTAACAATTATCCAGGCAATATCTAAGATGAAGAAAGCCATAGATGACAAAATGGAATTGATTAGGGCAGAAGCAAAAGCCACCAGGGATGATGTTCACAGTGTTCTCAATGACTTCCAATCTAATCTAAATTCTCTAAAAGCTAGGGTAACTGAGGCAGAAGATAGAATGAGTGATCTGGAGGACAAACAGATAGAGTAAAAGGAACAGGAGGAAGCCTGGAACAAAGCTCTTAGAAGCCGTGAAAACAGAATTAGGGAAATAAATGACATCATGAAATGTTCCAACATCAGAATTATTGGAATCCCTGAGGGGGAGGAGAAAGAAAGAAGACTAGAAGATATAGTTGAACAAATTCTCCGTGAAAATTTTCCCAATCTCGCGAATGGAACCAGCGTTCATGTACTAGAGGCAGAAAGGTCCACGCCCAAGATCATAGAATCTAGAAAGACCTCAAGACACCTGATAGTGAAAATGATGAATCATAATTGAAGATAGGAGCTCTTGAAAGCAGCTAAGACAAAGAAGTTCCTTATGTACAGAGGAAAGCCCATCAAAATAACATCAGACTGGTCCACAGAAACCTGGCAAGCCAGAAAGGGCTGGAAATATGTATTCAGGACACAAAATGAGAAGAACATGCAGTCAAGAATACTTTGTCCAGCAAGACTGACATTCAAAATGGATGGAGAGATAAAGAGTTTCCAAGACAGGCAAGGTTTAAAAGAGTATGCGACCACCAAGCTGATTGCAGGAAATATTAAGGGCGGTTCTATAAAAGAGGAAAAATCCTAAGAATATCATTGAACAGAAATATATGGAGACAATCTATAGAAACAAAGACTTCACAGGTAACACGATTTCAAGAAAAATATATCTCTCAATAATCACTCTCAACGTGAATGGCCTAAATTTGCCAATAAAAAGGCACAGGGTTGCAGACTGCATAAAACGACAGGGCCCATCCATATGTTGTTTATAAGAGACCCATTTCAAACCTAATGATACATCCAGACTGAAAGTGAAGGGATGGAAAAGCATCTTTCATGCCAAAGGGCCCAAAAGAAGGCTATGGTAGCAATTCTCATATCAGATAAATTATATTTTAAAATAAAGACTGTAGTCAGAGATATATAAGGACACTACATAACTCTTAAAGGGGATATCCACCAAGAAGACCTAACAATTGTAAATATTATGCCCCCAATATGGGAGCAGCCAATTGCATAAGAAAAGTGTTAATCAAAATAAAGAGTCATATTGATATGAATACATTAATAGTAGGAGATCTTACACATCAATCTCAGTAATAGACAGACCATCCAAGCAGAAAATCAATAAAGAAACAAGAGAAAGGATTGACACATTGGACCAGATGGACCTCATGGATATATACAGAACATTTCACCCTCAAACAACAGAATACACGTTCTTCTCAAGTACACATGGAACCTTCTCCAGAATAGACCATATACTGGGTCACAAATCCGGGCTCAACCAATACCAAAAGATTGAGATTATTCCCTCCATATTCTCATATCACAATGCTTTGAAACTGGAGCTCAACCACAAGGAAAAGTTTGGAAGGAACTCAACACCTGGAAACCAAGGACCACGTTGCTTTAGAATGCTTGGATCAACCAGGAGATCAAAGAAGAACTTAAACAATTCATGGAAACCAATGAGAATGAAGACGCTTTGGTCCAAAACCTATGGGAAACGGCAAAGCCAGTCCTAAGGGGTAAATACATAGCTATCCAAACCTCCCTCAAAAAAAAAAAAAAAAAATTGAAAAATCCAGAATACCCCAGCTGTCGTTGCATGTAAAGAACTGGAGAATCAACAACAAATTAAGCCAACTCCACACATAAGAAGGGAAATAATCAAGATTAGTGCAGAGATCAATGAGATAGAAACTAGAGATACAGTAGAACACATCAACGAAACTAGAAGCTGTTTTTTTAAAGAATCCATAAGATTGATAAACCATTGGCCAAACTAATCCAAAAGAAATAAATAAGAGAAGGCCCAAATTAATAAAATTATGAATGAAAAGGGAGAGATCACAACTACAACTAAGGAAATAGGAAGAATCATCAGAAATTATTCAACACTAATATGCCAGTAAGTTAAGCAACCTAGATGAAATGGATGCATCCCTGGAAAACTGTGAACTTCCAATATTGAACCAGGAAGATATTGACAATCTGAATATACTGATATCTAGTAATGAGGTTGAAGCAATGATCAACAACCTCCTAAAAAACAAGAGCCCAGGACCTGATGGATTCCCTGGGGAATTCTACCAAACCTTCAAAGAAGAAATAACACCCATTCTCCTGAAGCTGTTTCAAAAAATTGAAGCAGAAGGAAAACTTGCAGACTCTTTTTATGAAACCAGCATTACACTGATCCTCAAACCAGGCAAAGATCCCACCAAAAAGGAGAATTTCAGGCCAATATCACTGATGAATATGGACGCTAAGATTCTCAACAAGATCCTAGCTAATAGGATCCAACAGCACATTAAAATGATTATCCACCATGACCAGGTGGGATTCATCCCTGGGTTGCAAGGATGGCTCAACATTCACAAATCAATCAACGTGATAGAACAAATCAATAAGAGAAGAGAGAAGAACCACATGGTCCTCTCAAGTGATGCAGAAAAGGCATTTGACAAAATCCAGCATCCATTCCTGATTAAAACGCTTTAAAGTATAGGGATAGAGGGAACATTCCTGAACTTCATAAAATATATCTATGAAAAACCCACAGCAAATATAATCCTCAATGGGAAAAACAAAAGCTCACAGCCTTCTCGCTGAGATCAGGAACATGACAAGGATGCCCACTCTCACCACTCTTGTTTAACACAGTATTAGAAGTCCTAGAAATAGCAATCAGAAAACAAAGAGAAATAAAAGATATCCAAATTGGCAATGAAGAAGTCAAACCCTCTCTCTTCACAGATGACATGATGCTTTATATGGAAAACCCAAAACACTTCACCCCCAAACTACTAGAACTCATAAAGCAATTCATTAATGCAGCAGGATACAAAGCCAATGTGCAGAAATCAGTTGTTTACTTATACACTAACAATGAAAACACAGAAGGAGAATTTAGAGGGTAGATTCCATTTACTATAACACCAAGAACCATAAGATACCTGAGAATAAACCTAACCAAAGAAGTTAAGGATCTGTACTCTAGAAACTACAGAACACTCAAAAAAGAAATCAAAGACACAAAAAGATGGAACACCACTCGATGCACTTGGATTGGAAGAATAAACATTGTTAAAATGTCTATACTGCCTAGAGCAATCTATACTTTTAATGACTATGGACTCTGATCCAAATTTCACCGGTATTTTTCAAAGACCTGGAGCAAATAATCCTAAAATTTGTATGGAACCAGAAGAGACCCTGATTGCTAAGGAAATGCTGAAAAAGAAAAAAAAACAAAAATGGAGGCATCATGTTGCATGCTTTCAAGCTTTACTGAAAAGCTGTGATCACCAAGACAGCATGGTACTGACATAAAAACAGACACATAGACCAGTGGAACAGTGTTGAGAGCCCAGATATGGACGCTCAACTCTATGGTCGAATAATCTTCAACAAAGCAGGAAAAAATATACAGTGGAGAAAAAGAGTCTCTTTAATAAATGGTGCTGGGAAAATTGGACAGCTATATGTAGAAGAATGAAACTCAACCATTCTCTTACACTGTACACAAAGATAAACTCGAAATGGATAAAAAACCTCAACGTGAGACAGGAATCCATCAGAATCCTAGAGGAGAACATAGGCAGCAAACTCTTCAATATTAGCCACAGCAACTTCTTTCAAATTATGTTTCCAAAGGCAAAGGAAATAAAAGTGAAAGTGAACTTTTGGGACTTCATCAAGATCATAAGGTTCTGCAGAGCAAACAGTCAAAAAAAGAAAGAGGCAACCCACAGAATGGGAGAAAATATTTGCAAATGACAGTACAAACAAAAGGCCAGGGTCTATAAAGAACTTATCAAACTCACACACACAAAACAGATAATCATGTCAAAAAATGAGCAGACGACATGAACAGACACTTCTCCAATGAAGACCTACAAATGGCTGTCAGACACATGAAAAAATGTTCATCATCATTAGCCATCAGGAAGATTCAAATCAAAACCACATTGAGATACCACCTTACACCAGTTAGAATGGCCCAAATTAGCAAGACAGGAAACAACATGTGTTGGACAGGATGTGGAGAAAGGGGAAGCCTCTCACACTTTTGGTGGAAATGCAAGTTGGTGCAGCCAATTTGGAGAACAGTGTGGAGAACATTTCCTTAAGAAATGAAAAACACAGCTTCCCTATGACCTTGCAATTGCACTACTGGGTATTTACCCCAAAGATACAGATGTAGGGAAAAGAAGGGCCATCTGTACCCCAGTGTTCATAGCAACAATGGCCAGGGTCGCCAAACTAAGGAAAGAACCAAGATGCCCTTCAATGGATGAATGTATAATGAAAATGTGGTCCATGTACCCTATGGAGTATTATGCCTTCATCAGAAAGATGAATACCCAACTTTTGTATCAACATTGATGGGACTGCAGGGGATTATGCTAAGTGAAATAAGTCAAGCAGAGAGAGTCAATTATCATATGGTTTCACTTATTTGTGGAGCATAAGAAATAACATGGAGGACATGGGGAGATGGAGAGGAGAAGGGAGTTGAGGGAAATTGGAAGGGGAGATGAACCATAAGAGACTATGGACTCTGAAAAGCAATCTGAGGGTTTTGAAGGGGCGGGGGGTGGGAGGTTGGGTGATCCTGTTGGGTATTATGGAGGACAAGTATTGCATGGAGCACTGGGTATGGCACATAAACAATGAATTCTGTTACACTGAAAAGAAATTTAAAAAATAAAAATTAAAAATAAAAGATTAATACATGGGCATCACATCTTTGGAGAACAAAATACTAAAATGGCAACAATGACCCCTGAGAAATATACACTGAATGCAGCAGAAGAGATACAAAGCCAGAACAACAACAACAGCAACACATGTAAAAAAAAAGAGAGAGAGAGAATATATTCAGACAGGTGAACAGAAGAGAACAATACACTGGATCCTGTGTGTATTTTTAACTGTTTGTTAGAAAACTAGATCCCAAAATGGTAAAGAAAAAAAAAACATATATGTTCAAAAATAAAATTAAATACAATGAAAGGACAGAATGTAACTGTAAATATGAAAATTAAGAAAGACAAAAAAAGTTCATAAAATGAGATTGGTCATAAAGGAAAGAGAAAAAAAAATAAAATTGCAAAACTTAAGGGCTCCTGGGTGGCTCAGTTGGTTAAGCGACTGCCTTCAGCTCAAGTCATGATCCTGGAGTCCTGGGATCAAATCCTACATCAGGCTCCCTACTCAGCAAGGAGTCTTCTCCCCCTGACCTCTCTCCTCTCATGCTCTCTCTCTCTCTCTCTCTCTAGTAAATAAATAAAAAAATCTTGAAAATAAAAAGAAAGACTTAAGAACCACGAATAAAACAAAACAAAACAAAACATGAATTCTATATACTCTTTTCCCCTAGTGCTGGCGTTTTGCAGTTCTGTGTGATTGGTAAACTTGTTCTTAGCTGAATATTGTTGCTGATCTTTTGGTGGAGGGGCCTGTTGTGTTCTCAGATTGTCTTTGCCCCAGGTGGAACTACACTGCCCTTGCCAGGGGGCCAAGCTAAGTAAGGGGCTCTGGATTGCTCCATATGGCTTTTGTTCACTGAAGGCTTTCTTTGGCACTTTAGAGGATGAGAATGAAAATGGTAGTCTCCCAGTTTCCAGTCCCAGAGCCAAAACCAGCATCCCCATTCCTCAGCGTCCCTTCAGGGAAAAGCAGTCCATCACTTCTGTCTTCCCAGTCTCCATGTATACTCCGCTCATCCAACCTTTTGACCAAGAATTTCTATCTCAGGAACACAACCCCACTTGGGTCTTCAAAACCTGAAGACCTCTACAGTGCACATCCATGTTGTTCCTCCTGGGGGATAAAATGAAGTACCCTTCCCCCCACACCCCCCGAGTTCTGCTGCTTTTGGGGCCCTTGGTTAGAGAACAGTTGCCTGACCATGGTTGTCTGTCCATGGTTAGGTTTATGGGAGTACCGAGATGAAAGCCCACTCCTGGGCTTGCTGTCTGCAGCTGACTTCCTCACTCTGATTCCTGGGAGTTCTGCTGCACTCAGGCACTCCTGTTCTTCTGATCCAGAGACCACACTGTCCGACCTAGGTTTCTGCCCCACTTCACCACCTGAAGGCCTGTCAGGCAGGGATGTCCCTCGCTGAAGCAGACTTCTAAAAGTTCTGATTTTGTGCTCCACTGCTATATCACTTTCTGGTAGCCAGCTTACAGAGATTTCCTCCTCACTCAGGTTTATCTTCTGATATATCGCCTCGAATTCACTTCTTCATACCTCCTACCTTGCAGAAAGTGGTTACTATCCTATTTGTAGAATTGTAGCAATTCTTGTCTTAGATCTCTAGCTGAGTTTGCAGGTGTTCAGAATTATTTTTTGGCTACCTATCTGAATTCCTGGGACCAAACAAATCTAAAGTCTCCTATTCCTCCATCATCTTGGACTCTCTAGGTTAATTAGATTGTGTAAACAGGTGATATTTATGTCATTTGGAAACAATTGAATGAAAAAAATGCTGTTAAATGATACAGTAGTAAACACTATTTCCAATGAATGTGATAAAAAAAAAGCCATGAAAGAACACTTATTAAGTACCACACTGTATTTCAGGGCCATGCAAAATTATATACATCCATTGTTTCACCAAATCCTCACAACCACACTTGAATAGATATTGGCGCTACTATTTTGTAGATAAGGAAATAAAACCATATGCTTTAAAAATTGTCAATGTCATATATAATATGGATAGAACTAGAATTTCTAGGTCTGAACAAAAACCCATTATTTTCTCTACACTGCAGCATTTGCACTAATGAAATACTTAGGGTACAGTCTAAGCTGTTACAACAAAGAAACCCCAAAATACAGGGGCTTAAATAAGATATTTAAGATATGTATTTCTTTACTTGTTTATTAATTTATTTATTAAATTAGTTTGCCTTTACTCCCATGTAGTGGTCTTGTAGATCTCTACGGGCTTTCCAACTCTGTTCTACAAACTCATTCATGGTCACAAATTATTGTGTCTCTCTGTTCATCCATCTTTTTTTTTTTAAGATTTTATTTATTTATTTGAGAGAGAGAGACAGAGTAAGACAGCATGAGAGTGGAGGTCAGAGGGATAAGCAGACTCCTCATGGAGCTGGGAGCCTGATGTGGTACTCGATCCCAGGACTCCGGGACCATGACCTGAGCTGAAGGCAGTCGTCCAACCAACTGAGCCACACAGGCGCCCTGTTCATCCATCTTTTAGGTTGTTTTATTCATCTACATCATCAAAGCTGGGTTGCTTTCATGTTCACATTCCAGCATCCAGAAGGAAGCAAAAACCAGAAATCTAGAGAAAATATCGTGGCTTTCAAGTGAAGGTGGTCCAGTTGTTGCACCTATTTACTTCCATTTATATCCCTTTGGCCTAAATTTATTCTTTATCTAGTGGTAAGGTAAAGTGGGAAAGGTAGTCCCAAGCTTGGTGATTATGTGTCTATAAAATAAATGGAGAATAGATTTGGAGGGAAAACTAGTAGACTGTCATTATTAAAGATTGTGCATAGGGGTCAGGCTTATGCAGTATGTGGTGAAGGGATTCCATGAGAGAACTAAGAAGCCAGACTAAGTACAGAAAGCACTTGGATAGTGATATGATGAGAGGAATATGTGGTGTCCCAATAATGAATGCTATGTGACAAAAGGACATTTAGGTTTTGAGGTATATTTTAGCAAAATTACTTCTTAAATGAAAATAAATCATTATCTAGAATATTTATCATGATATAAATTGTGCAGAAAGTATTATATAACATGGACTACTATATGTATGTGTATACATAGACATATATATGTACATATATAATGTAATAAAATATTTGTTACATTCTAATTTTAATCTACTCTCAATAAACCTTTAAGACCATTTATTACAAAAAGCAAAAGGGACTAGATAAAGAAGTTTGACAAAATTTGTATACCACCAATTCTGGGAATAGAGTATATGAATCTTCACTGTGCAATGCTTTCTATTTTTATATGTTTAAAATTTTTTATCATAAAAAATTAAAACATAGTAGTAAGGAAACATTAATTTAAAACATATTATTAACAATTTAAAACATATTATTAGGAAGAGGAGACAAGATGGCGGCGAAGTAGGAGGCGCTGTTTCAACCTGTCTCCTAAAGTGAGCTGATTACCTACCAAAGAACCCTGATCACCCATGAAATCAGCCTGAGATTAGAATTATACACTTCTGGATCTCTATGGGGGCAGAAGAGGCCAGTGGACAGGTAAGGTGGAGTGAGTACATTGGACTGATATCAGAAGATAAACAAAATGGGGAGGGAGCCATCAGAAGCAACCCATTGGAAAGTAATACCCCAATACGAGAGTGTCCTGTGATTGGGGACCAGCATTAACTTGAAGTCTGGTTGAAAGCACTCAAAAAGAGCAAAAAATCTTAAGGGGAAATTGGTGGGATTGGGTGGTTAGGGACAGGGACTTAAACCCACGGACCCAGGATGGCCACTGCCGGCAGGGAACCAGAGAGCGCAGTGAAAAATCAGAGTCTTGGTCCCTGAGCTGCCAGCGTGCCTGAAAGCATCTGGGTGGCAGCACCTGTGAGGGTGAAGGAACCTGCTGTGGATGCCAGCTGGTAGGACCACAGCATTATGCACTCTGCATGTGCGCTGCGGGACCAGAGTCTGAGTCCCGCCCCACACCCTCCTCTGAGAGAGGTCCATGCAGGCCCCAGCTGGCACTCTCTATGATCCAGATAATCTGAGCACTCTCAGCCCAGGCCAGCGGGAAAATCTCAGTGTACTATCTCTTCTTGGGACCTCTCTGGTGGTCTGGAGCTGCCCAGACAGCCATGGTTAGTATTTCTCATGGTTTTGGATACAAGTGAGAGCTCCTGTGACTCCAGAGACCGTGACTGGTGATGTGTTATGCCAGCAGCAGAGGGGGAATTTATGTGCCCTGGAGCACCCAGAGGGGAACAGACTGAGACTTCTCTCTGAGATGGAGTTCTGGGTGCAGTGTGCTTTCCTCTAAACCTCCAAAGAACCACCAGAAGCCACAAGGGGAGAAAAAACAAACAAACAAACAAACAAACAAAACCTCCAGAGAACAAAAGCCTGAAAAACCAGTTTCCTCAGAGCCCAGCCCCTTGATGGGGGCAAGAGGATTCAACTCTAGCAAGACTCCCTGAGAAACCATGCAGCAGGCCCCTCCCACAGAAATCCAGCCGAAAAACAAAACAAACAAACAAAAAACAAGAGGACAACAACCACTACTTCATAGATACAACTTTGATTTTTTATTTGTTCCCACTATTCTGGTTCTTTTCACTTTTTTATATAACATTTTAACCTGTTTACCATCACAATGAGATGTTCAATACATCAAATTCCACAATACCCTTTAAAACTGAATTTTTTTGATACATATACCTGTGTTTTTCTTTTTCTTTTTTTTTCTTTTTAAATTTATTTTATTATTATTATTATTATTATTTAATATTCATATAGAGATAAGCTTCAAGGTAATCCCCTTTCCCCAATCAATGCTACCCCTATAGGTAAACCAGTCTCAATCCCCCTTTATCTCAGGAAAGTTGATTCTTTAACAAAAATATCAAGGTACATCCAGGAATAATCAAAATAATCTTCCTTGCACACACTGAGAATTTATAACCACCCTCCCATATTTTTCTTCTGTCAGTATTTCTGTGTATTTGTTTTTGTTCTGGTAGTGTGTAAATCTTATACATGGGGTTCATTTTGATGGGGTTATTTATTTATTTATTTATTTATTTATTTTTCTATTGACATCTACTTTTGTTGGTCTTTTTGTTTGTCTCTTTTTGTTAGTATACTTCATAAATCTTACCTTTGGAGCCCATTCGGGCTGGGCCTTCTCTTTTATTTTATCTTTCTTTTTTTTTTTTTCTGTCTCTCTGTCTCTCTCTCTCTCTTTTTTCTTTTTTCTTTCTTTTTGGTGGGGACTCTTGATTGCTCAGAAGCTTCTCTAGGTGCACCTTGCCTGCATCACGGTTATTCAGCTACACATTCCTTCAGCCATCTCTCACCAAAATGACTAGGAGGAGGAATGCCCAACTGAAGAAAAATTCAGAGACTGGACCCTCTCCATCAGAGCTATTGGATATGGATATAAACAGTATGTCAGAAAGGGAATTCAGGCTAATAATTATCCAGGCAATTGCCATGGATGACAAAATGGAATTGATTAGGGCAGAAGTGAAAGCCACCAAGGATGATGTTCACAATGCTCTCAATGAGTTCCAATCTAATCTAAATTCTCTAAAAGCTAGAGTAACTGAGGCAGAAGATAGAATTATTGATCAGGAGGACAAACAGATAGAGAAAAAGGGTCAGGAAAAGGCCTGGAACAAACAGCTTAGAAGCCATGAAAAGAGAGTTAGGGAAATAAATGACACCATGAAACATTCCAACGTCAGAATTATTGGAATCTCTGAAAGGGAGGAGAAAGAAAGAAGACTAGAAATATAATTGAACAAATTCTCCATGAAAATTTTCCCAATCAGGCAAACGGAGCCAGCATTTGTGTATTAGAGACAGAAAGGTTTGCCCCAAGATCACATAATCTAGAAAGGCCTTGAGACACCTAATATTGAAACTGATTAATCATAATTGAAGATAGAAGCTCTTGAAAGCAGCTAGGGGAAGATACTCCGTAAGTACAGGGGAAAGCCCATCAGAATAACATCAGACCTGTCCACAGAAGCCTGGCAAGCCAGAAAGGCTGGAAATATGTATTCAGGGCATTAAATGAGAAGAAAATGTAGCCAGGAATACTTTATCCAGCATGACTGACATTCAAAATGGATGGAGAGATAAAGAGCTTCCAGGATAACAAGGTTTTAAAGAGTATGTGACCACCAAGCCGGCACTATAAGAAAAATTAAGGAGGTTATATAAAAAAAGGAAAACACCCAAGAATGTCATTGAACAGAAATACATGGAGACAATCTATAGAAACAAAGATTTCACAGATAACATGATATCAACAAAAATGTATCTCTCAATAATCACTCTCAACATGAATGGCCTAAATGCGCCCATAAAATGACACAGGGTTGCAGATTGGAAAAAACAACAAGACCCATCCACATGTTGTCTACAAGAGACCTATCTTGAACCCAAGAATACATCCAAACTGAAAGTGAAGGGATGGAGAAACATCTTCCATGCCAATGGGCCCACAAGAAGGCTGGGGTAGAGATTCTCATATCAGATAAATTAGATTTTAAACTAAAGACTGCAGTCAGAGATACAGAAAGACTACATAATTCTTAAAGGGACTATGCACCAAGAATCTCTAACAATTTTAAATATTTATGCCCCCAATATGGGCGCAGCCAAGAAAACTGTTAATCATGATAAAGAGTCATATTGATATGAATGCATTAATAGTAGGAGATCTTAAAACACCACTGTCAGTAATAGACAAATCAACCAAGAAGAAAATCAAAAATGAAACAAGAACATTGAATGACACATTGGACCAGATGGACCTCATAGATATATACAGAACATTCCACCCTCAAACAACAGAATACACATTCTCGAGTGCACATGGAAACTTCTCTAGAATAGACCACTTACTGGATCACAAATCAGAGCTCAACCAATACCAAAAATTGACATTATTCCCCCCATATTATCAGATCAAAATGCTTTGAAACTGGAGCTCAACCACAAGGAAAAGTTTGGAAGGAATTCAAACACCTTGAAGCTAAAGACCACCTTGCTTAAGAAAGCTTGGATTAACCAGGAGATCAAAGAAGAACTTCAACAGTTCATGGAAACCAATGAGAATGAAGACACTTCGGTCTAAAACCTATGGGGTATGGCAAAGTCGGTCCTAAGGGGGAAATACATAGCCGTCCAAGCCTCCCTCAAAAAAATTGAAAAACCCAGAATACCCCAGCTGTCTCTACACCTTAAAGAACTGGAGAATCAACAACAAATTAAGCCAACTCCACACACAAGAAAGGAAATGATCAAGATTAGAGCAGAGATCAATGAGATAGAAACTACAGACACAGTAGAACACATCAATGAAACTAGAAGCTGGTTTTTTGGAAGAATCAATAAGATTGATAAACCATTAGCCAAACTAATCCAAAAGAAATGAGAGAAGACCCAAATTAACAAAATTATGAATGAGAAGGGAGACATCACGACTAACACTAAGGGAATAGGAACAATCATCAGAAATTATTATCAACAGTTATATGCCAATAAGTTAAGAAACCTGAATGAAATGGATGCATTCCTGGAAAACTACAAACTTCCAAAATTGAACCAGGAAGAAATTGACATCCTGAATACACCGATATCTAGTAATGAGATTGAAGCAGTGATCTGAATACACCGATATCTAGTAATGAGATTGAAGCAGTGATCAACAACCTCCTAAAAAACAAGAGCCCAGGACCTGACAGATTCCCTGGGGAATTCTAACAAACCTTCAAAGAAGAAATAACACCTATTCTCCTGAAGTTGTTTCAAAAAATTGAAGCAGAAGGAAAACTTGCAGACTCTTTTTATGAAGCCGGCATTACCCTGTTCCCCAAACCAGGCAAAGACCCCACCAAAAAGGAGAATTTCAGATGAATATCAGTGATGAATATGTATGCTAAGATTCTCAACAAGATCCTAGCTACTAGGATCCAAAAGCACATTAAAAAATATTATCTACCATGACCAGTTGGGATTCATCCATGGGTTTCAAGAATGGTTCAACACACACACACACACAAAAAGGTTCAACATTCCCAAATCAATCATTGTGATAGAACAGATCAGTAAGAGAAGAGAGAAGAAGCACATGGTCCTCTCAATTGATGCAAAAAAAAGCATTTGACAAAATCCAGCATTCGTTCCTGATTAAAATACCTCAAAGTATAGGGATAGAGGGAATATTCCTCAACTTCATAAAGTCTATCTATGAAAAACCCACAGCAATATCATCCTCAATGGGAAAAAGCTCACATCCTTCCTTTTGAGATCAGGAACACGGCAAGGAGGCCCATTCTCACCACTTTTATTCAACACAGTATTAGAAGTCCTAGCAACAGCAATCAGACAACAAAGAGAAATAAAATATGTTCAAATTGGCAAAGAAGATGTTAAACTCTCTCTCTTCACAGGTGACATGATACTTTATATGGAAAACCCAAAACACTCCACCCCCAAACTACTAGAACTCATAAAGCAATTCAGTAATGTGGCAGGATACAAAGTCAATGTACAGAAATCAGTTGTTTTCTTATATACTAACAATGAAAATAAAGAAAGGGACATTAAAGAGTCAATTCCATTTACTATAGCACCAAGAACCATAAGATATCTGGGAACAAACCTAACCAAAGACGTAAAGGATCTATACTTGAGGAACTACAGAACACTCATGAAAAAAACTGAAGAACACATAAAAATATGGAAGACCATTCCAAGCTCATGAATTGGAAGAATAAACATTGTTAAAATGTCTATATTGCCTAGAGCAATCTATACTTTCAATGCCATTCTGACCAAAATTCCACTGGCATTTTTCAAAGACCTGGAGTAAACAATCCTAAAATTTGTATGAAAACTGAAGAGACCCTGAATTGCTAAGGAAATGTTGAAAAATAAAAACAAAATTGGAGGCATCACCCTGTTTGATTTTAAGCTTTACTACAAAGCTGTGATCACCAAGACAGCATGGTACTGACATAAAAACAGACACATAGACCAGTAGAACACAGTAGAGAGCCCAGATGTGGACCCTCAACTCTGTGGTCAAGTAATCTTCTACAAAGCAGGAAAAAATATACAGTGGAAAAAAGTCAGTCTCTTCAATAAATGGTGCTGGGAAAATTGGACAGCTATATGTAGAAGAATGAAACTCGACCATTCTCTTACACCATACACAAAGATAAACTTAAAATGGATAAAAGACCTCAACATGCGGCAGGAATCCATCAGAATCCTAGAGGAGAACATAGGCAGTAACCTCTCTGTTATCAGTCACAGCAACTTCTTTCAAGATATGTCTCCAAAGGCAAAGGAAACAAGAGAGAAAATGAACTTTTGGGACTTCATCAAATCAAAAGCTTCTGCACAGCAAAGGAAAGAGTCAACAAAAGAAAGAGCCAACCCACGGAATTGAAGAAGATATTTGCAAATGACAGTACAGACAAAAGGCTGATATCCGGTATCCATAAAGAACTTCTCAAACTCAACACACACAAAACAGATAATCATGTCAAAAAATGGGCAGAAGACATGAACAGACACTTCTCCAATGAAGACATACAAATGGATATCAGACACATGAAAAATGTTCATCATCACTTGCCATCAGGGTGATTAAAATCAAAACCACATTGAGATACCATCTTACACCAGTTAGAATGGCCAAAATTAACAAGACAGTAAACAATGTGTGTTGGAGAGAATGTGGAGAAAGGCAAACCTTCTTACACTGTGGTGGGAATTCAAGTTGGTGCAGCCACTTTGGAAAACAGTGTGGAGATTACTTAAGAAATTAAAAACAGAGCTTCTGGGACACCTGGGTGGCTCAGTTGGTTAAGGAGCTGCCTTCGGCTCAGGTCATGATCCCAGCGTCCTGGAATCGAGTCCCACATCGGGCTCCTTGCTCAGCAGGGAGCCTGCTTCTCCCTCTGCCTCTGCCTGCCACTCTGTCTGCCTGTGCTCACTCTCTCTATATATATAACAAATAAATAAATAAAATCTTAAAAACAAAAAAACAAAGCAGAGCTTCCCTATCGCCCTGCAATTGCACTACTGGGTGTTTACCTCAAAGATACAGATATAGTGAAAAGAAGGGCCATCTCTACCCAATGTTCAGAACAGAAATGGCCTCGGTTGTCAAACTGTGGAAAGAACCAAGATGCCCTTCAATGGACAAATGGATAAGGAAGACGTGGTCCATATACACTATGGAATATTATGTCTCCTTCAGAAAGGATGAATACCCAAGTTTTATATCAACATAGATGGGACTGCAGGGGATTATGCTGAGTGAAATAAGTCAAGCATAGAGAGTCAATTATCATATGGTTTCACTTATTTGTGGAGCATAAGCAATAACACAGTGGACATGGGGAGATGGAGAGAAGTGAGTTGAGGGAAATTGGAGGGCGAGATGAACCATGAAGGATTATGGACTCTCAAAAACAATCTGAGGGTTTTGAAGAGGGGCGGGGTGTGAGGTTGGTTGGGCCTGGTGCTAGGTATTATGGAGGGCACAAATTGTATGGAGCACTGGGTGTTGTGCATAAACAATGAATTCTTGTACACTGAAAATAAATTTTAAAAATTAAAAATTAAAAAAAAATAAAATAAATAAAACCTATTTTTAAGGGATAAAAAAAAAGAACCAAGAGGAAAACAGTCAACTATGCTTAAGTGGAAACAAATAGACTGGTAAGTGGAAACAAATAGAAGTGAAAGTCAAACCACTTTGTTTTCTATTTTGTGTGTGTGTGTGTGTGTCTATGTCTGTGTGTGTGTGTGTGTGTGCAGCAATTTCAGATTTATATAATCACAATAATGATATTTAGACCATATCACAGTAACTTTAATTTCAATGTCAGTTTCCTTATAGTGTTTTTCAGGTGAAATGCTTTCTTGTGTGTCTGCCTTCTTCTTCATAAAACTTTCCCCAATACAGTAACTTAAATTGATTTCTCTGTCTAAAATTTTTCAGTGATGACAGACCAGAGCACTCATCTCAGTGCTCTACCAGATACTGCCAGTTATTATTATTCAATGTCTTGTAGTCTTAGAAACTTTATGTCAAAATATTCTTATCATAAAATTTGCAGCAGGATTTTAAAGACAACTTTTTATTAGACAAAATTTACATTTGCTTTGTGTTTGGGTTCTCACTATATTATACTGTTTTTGAAAGGCCTTGATTTGCCACCCCTTCTTACTTAAATTACCTAGGCAAGTAACTCAACCTCTTCACGCTTCAGTTCCTTCATTTGTAAAATGGAGGGAATGATGCTTACTATGTAAAATATTGTGAGTATAAAAGGGGATACCCTTAGCAGAGTGAGTGGCATTTTAGGTGTTTAATACATTTCAGTATTCTGTTCCCATTTTTCTAAACGTGACTAAGTAATAGGTGCTAATCCCAAAAACTGAGTTTAAATATTAAAAGAAAACCTTTATTGAGGTATTTTTTAATATCACAAAATTCACCCACTTCAGGTAAATAATTCAATGGTTTTTAGTAACTTTACCAAGTGACAGAATCATCACCATAAATTAGTTTTAGAACATTTTCACCCTGCCCAATAAGATCCTTCCTGCCAATATGCTTTATACTACTTAAACTTTCTTTCATTGGCTATTCTTTAGACTAAGACTTGTGTACTTTGAGTACAAATTTCTAATGTCTCCCCAAACTGCATCAAACCCTACAGTACCACTATCTTGCCTGATCCCCAGCTATTGTTTTGCCCCTTTATCTCTATAATTCCTAATAAATTGAACCTGAGCAACTTGGGCAAAAGAGTCTCTAATAATGATGATACTCAACTACTAAATATCTAGGTAGAGATCTTCAAGCCATAGAAATATTGAATATGCTCATTTCTTTTAGCCTCTCTATTATGTTAAAGCTTATAGTTTTTAATTTCATCTCTTTTCAACCTTCCAAGTCAGTGAGAATCTGACATGAGACACTGATATTGACTGCTTGTATTCACATTTGTTTTAGCCAGAGTACTCTGAGAAGTTTGAGTTCATTAAACTTTCTATTTATCATTATAATTATTATTAATATTTATTGAGTGCTTGTTTTATGTTAGGAATCATGCTAAATACTTATGCATCATCTCATTTGATCTTCCTGATAACCCTACTAAATAGCTATTAATATCTTTTGAAGATGAGGAAATGTATTTCTCATTTTACAAATAAGGAAACTAAGGTCTAGAGATATAAAGTACTTTCCCAGTATCACATAATAAGTAAGTAGTGAAGTCTGACTGCAAAGTTCTCTTAACCTCTTTTCCAAGAGTAAGGATCATAAACCATATGATCAATAAATATCAACATTATTATTATTTACAATTATTAACCCATAAATATTGGTGTGGTAGGCATTATTAACCCCATTTAGTTAAAGAGTAAACTCAGGGTCTGAGAGTTTAAATGCTTTGCTTATAGGTACAAAAATACTAAATGACAAATGTGGGACTTAAATCTCTTAAACACTCTTGAACCTCTGCCTCTGAGTTCAAATATGTGTTCTGTTACCTACAAGCTTTTTGATCATGGCTGAATTATTCAATCTTTCTGTGCTTTAGTTTCCGTATCTATATAATTTGAGGTTAGTGATAATAGCAACTTAATAGATTTATCTGAAGATGGAGTTAGTTGAGAAATATAAAGCACTAAGAGCCAGGATCTGGTACATAATACATTCTATATAAAAGCTACCTAGCTAGCAGTAGTAGAAGTAGTATTTTTATTATTATGGTAAACTACCTCTGGGACATTTGTTATTTGTCATATAAAGGGCACTGTTTTCCAGCCTGATTTTCTGCATTTCCTCTCTGTTTCCTTACAATTACTTTTTCTTTAATTGTGTTATGTTAGTCATCATACAGTATGTCATTAGTTTTTGATGTAGTGTTACAATTACTTTTTAAAGATGTTTCAAATCTATTTTTTCAACAGTACACAAAACCAATCAAAACTATTTTAAAGACTTAAGACTGGGTTTCTTCACAATCTACACTTATGATTAATATGCTTTCCAAAGTGAGAAGAGTGTGAGAAAACAGAAATTCACTCGTGTGTGTGTGTGTGTGTGTGTGTGTGTGTGTGTGTGATAAGGACAAAGTTTCCTACTGTTCTTACAAATCTCTGTAGTCTTGTTTCTCACAGACAGTGAGGAAATAATGCCTTTATCTATGTTAATAAAATTAGAAAGTCATATCAGTATTATCAGCAGTGAGTCCAAAGGGAATATGTATGCCCAACCCTCCTGGCCAGGGCAAATATCAGCTGGACCCTGGGGAGGATTTTTCTAAATTTCAAACACTACTTAGGGGGCTAGAGTCATTTCTAAAATGCAAAAGGTGCCTTTCTGATAAGTAGACTTGCCAGCTTATATTTCTTTAAGTGAGAAGACTAACTAGAAAGCAAATATCAACCTAAAATATAGTCAAATTTCTCACAGCCAGATATTTACATGCAAATCATCCTGGATGGCTACATACAAAAACTGCTTTAACAAATGATTTTGTGAAGTATTTATTATGTGTGCCAAATACGACTGTGTTTAAAATTCATGTGTAGTTTTCTCATTCATTAATTTTTGAAAAGTTTCTTAAGGACCGCTACAAACCATTTGCTCTATGTTGTTTTGTTTTGTTGATATTGGGAATGTGTAATAATATTAAGTCCAGAAAATGCCCTTATTTTGACTTAGTTCTGGATACAAATGACAAAATCAATAGGATTTTGGAATATCTTTTTCCCAGGATATCTTAGATCTTACCATCATAGTACAATGCTTGAAATAAATTTATTTGTTTAAGAAAAAAAACCAACATCTTGTTTGTGGTCAATTTAATAGAGGCTAAATTACTAGTAAATGTGTTAGTCGTTTAAAAAATATTTTATTTATTTTCAGTGTTCCAAAATTCATTGTTTATGCACCACAACCAGTACTCCATGCCATATGTGCCCAAAATAATTCCAACCACAAGGCTCACCCAATCCCTCAACTCCCTCCCCTAAAAATCCCTCAGTTTGTTTCTCAGAGTCCACAGTCTCTCATGGTTTCTCTCCCCCTTTGATTTCCCCCAACAAATTTCTCTCCATCTCCCCATGTCCTCCGTGTTATTCCTTATGCTCCACAAGTAAGTGAAACATACAACTGCATCTCTGTTCTTGACTTATTTCACTGAGCATAATCTCACAAAACTTCCCACAGGCAGAACATGGCCCCAGCCACCATCTCAGGGGTTTCCAGAAGTGCCGGCTTGTCTCCGCATCCCTGTGCCACTAAATCCACGAGTGATACTGGTCCAGGGAGCCCGCTTCCAGTGGTTGCCTTTGCCAGGACTGCTATCTGGGGTCCATAGCTCAGGTTACCACCCCAGGACCAGAAATTGCACTGATTTCCTTTAGGCCCCAGGTGGGAGACTTCAGACCCTCTGCCAGTCCTAGAGACTGTCAGGTAGCACCCACATGGAGTTTTTCTCAGGCGTGAGAGGGGAGTGGCTCAGACCTCGGTCATGCAGTGTGCAAAATTTGTAAGGAGTGCAGGCTGACACCATCACCAGACTGCCTCATGCAGGGGCAGGAGTGTTCCCAGCAGAGCCATGATGCAAGCGGCACAACACCAGGGGTTCTCCACACTCTCTCTGACATGGGTGGTCACCAGCGGTGGCCATCCTGGGACCATGGGCTTAGGCCTATGCCTGGGACTGCCTGATTCCACCAGTGGCCCCTTAAGATCTTTTGCTCTTTTTGAGTGCTTTTAACCAGACTCCAAGTTAGTGTTCATCCTTAGTCACAAGGCACTTTTGTATTGGAGTACTACTTTCCAGTGGGTCACTCTGGTGGCTCCCTCCCCATTCTGTCTATCCTCCGATATCAGTCTGATTATTGCCACTCTGCTTTACCTTTCCACTGGTGTCTTCTGCCCCCATAGAGATCCAGAAGTGTATAATCCTACATCTCAGGCTGATTTCATGGGTGTTCAGAGTGCTGATAATTAGCTCACTTTGGGAGACTGGTTGAAACAGGGTCTCCTACTTCTCTGTCATCTTTCCCCTCTCCCTTAGTCATTTTTAAAATATTTGCTTTAAAAATATATTTAGTCTGGCAGAACTTACATTCCCAAAATTGTTATAAAAATTTGATTAACTAGTTCCAAGAACAGATATACAAAAGGGAAAATTAATTCAATCTCTACTTCATTGTGATTCTATTTCTTTAATTATCTAAATCTAAATATTTCAGTAATGATGGATGTAATTGTTAAAAATGTTCTATAGGTTTAAATATCCTCTTAAGCAATGGTTAAACGCATGCATATAGATTTTTTTTTATTCTCCAAATACAAACATGATGAGAATAAAGTCTAAGCCCATACCATGTATTTAATGACAATTTTGTCCAGTCTCTCTCTATATAACTATAGATATAAATTATGTAGATAAAGATATAGATATTTATCTTTTCCTAACAATATTGAAAATCTATTTATGTTGTGTACTACTTGCATCATTAGCATCTGTTTGAGATGGGAACAATGAACCATAACTGTTGTCCTTTTTTTTTTTTCCAAGTGCTTTAAAAAGACCTTTATACTTTGTAATTAATTAGCTAACTAGAGAAATCTCCTGTAGAAATAAATGCAGTTCAAATAGTATTCCATAGTGGATGGCATTTGTTCAGAAACCTTTTTTCTAAAGACTGTTAAAACATGCATGAGAAACCACCAATCACTTAGCCCAGAAAGAGTTCCTTGTAGAAAAAAAAAAAAAACTGGGGGAATTATCATACAATAATAATAAAAACACTGAATGTGTTACCTCTAGCATGAGATCATATACTCTTGGTGACTTTAGCCACCAGCTTTTATATCTAATTAGGTAGATCAAAGTGTTTCATCATCAGTTTAAGGAGTTGACTCTTATTGAAAAATTGAAATTTATTTGCATAAAAAGTGCAGAGAACAGCAAGTCTTAAAGTGACATTGGGAGTTTTAGTCACAAGAATACATTCCATTGCTATGTAACATTTTTGATATTCATCTTAAAGTAAAATAGCAGATGAGAAGATATTAGGTCCCACATTTCCCTAAACACTATAACAACTTCAATTTATTGCAGAAGAAAATGCTTGGAACACATGATGCAAATGTAGTGTTTTGTTTTCTTTTTTTGTTGTTGTTGTTGTTGTTGTTGTTTAAATGTTCTTCTCTTTTGAACTGAAGTCTACAGTTGAACTTCACTCATTGGAGTCTTCCTTACCCCAAACTTGTCACTTCAATAGATTATTTTGCAAGACATAAATATTTATATGAAATGCTTTTATTTTTTCTCTTTCATCTGACTGTTGGTTTATTCAAATGAATTCCATTTAGATAATTAATATTTTACTGTCTTAATTAGATAATGTTCAATACTAAAATATGTGCCAAGCATTTCACCTTGCTTACCTTTAACCAGTTGCTAACTGAAAGTGGAGCATTCCTAGTAATATTTGATCTAGAGCCTCATTTTAGTTTTTTAGTTGCCACGTATCTAGTACACATTAACACAGGATTTTTTAAAGATTTTATTTATTTATTTGACAGAGATCACAGGCAGAGAGGCAGGCAGAGAGGGGCGGGGAGCAGGCTCCCTGCTAGCAGAGAGCCCGATGCAGGGCTCGATCCCAGGATCCTGAGATCATGACCTGAGTCAAAGGCAGAGGCCTTTGACTTTAACCCACTGAGCCACCCAGGTGCCCCAACACAGGGTTTTTTTTTTTTAAAGCTTGAAGAAGCACTGAAGGTTATTTATCCTTTGTCTTCCTTAAAGTAGAATGATTAGTGACCAAGAACATCTAGGGATTTAGTAGTCATAAGTATTTTGGTGAAGATTCTAGCTCAGAAAGTATAGTTTTTTTATTGAAATTCAATGTGGCTTGCATTGTACACTAGGGATTATGATCATGGCTACTGACTTCCAGGGGGTTGTGGAGTTGTGCCTGATCAATATTCTTAGATGGTGCTGATGCCAGTTTATTCAATACCGATGTTGATAAATCTCTGTCAGACAAAGGAGCAAGAACAATAAAACTTGGAATGGAAAAAAAATGAATACACTTTTTTTTTTTTTTTTTTTGTCGGAGAGAGAGAGAGCGAGCACAGGCAGACAGAGTGGTAGGCAGAGGTAGAGGGAGAAGCAGGCTCCCTGCCAAGCAAGGAGCCCGATGTGGGACTCGATCCCAGGATGCTGGGATCATGACCCCAGCCGAAGGCAGCCGCTTAACCAACTGAGCCACCCAGGCGTCTCATGAATACACTTTTATGGGACACCTAGGTAGCTCAGCCATTAAGCCACTACCTTCAGCTCAGGTCATGATCTCAGGGTCCTGGGATCCAGCCCCACATCAGGCTCCCTCCTCAGCCAGAAGTCTGCTTCACCACCTCCCATTCCCCTGCTTGTCTCCTTCCCCTGTAATCTCTCTCTCTCTCTGTGTCAAATAAAAAAAAAAAAAAATCTAAAAAAAAAAAAAAACAATGAATGCACTTTCATTATACAGACATTTTTACCATCTGTTGCCTGAAAAAGCAATGAGTCAACAAATCATTTGGCACTGGAGAGCAAATTCTAGTAAGGTTTGGAACACAGTAATTTGAAAAGATAGTATGAATAATTGAGGATATTACCACTAAGCATGTTAATATGAAAACTAAATTTCTCCTTCATCACCCATTAAAGTTGTTATATTTGATCCTAAGTTGGTATTAAAACACTTTCAATAGAGTATTATTTTTAAGATGTAGTTTTATGAACTTCTCACGTATGTCTGAGAGGGATCCATAAACTAGATTTATTTTAATAGACAATGGTAGTTGAAATTGAATAACTCTTATAAAAGGTAATTTCTGTATAGATAAGCTATATTTACATAAAATTAAGAATTTTCAATTTATCTGTAGGGTTGTAATAAACACCATTTTTTAAAAGATTTTATTTATTTATTTGACAGACAGAGATCACAAGTAGGCAGGGGGAGGAAGCAGGCTCCCTGCTGAGCAGAGAGCCCGATGCGGGTTGATCCCAGGACCCTGGGATCATGACCTGAGCTGAAAGCAGAGGCTTTAACCCACTGAGTCACTCAGGCGCCCCAAACATAATTTTTATTAAAGAAAAACACTGATGCACATAATAGTTTCAAGCTAATGAGAGAGATTGGATTTTAGAAGAATTACTGACCACACTAAAAAACTGGTCAGTATAACAACTAGTAATTACTGATAGGTTTCGTGCTGATAAACTTGTGTACACCACTTTGGTGTCTGAAAATAATAGAAAAATAAAGTATTTTTGAGAGTCATTACTACAGAATCATTAGTAAATATGGAAGAAACAGGTGAGAACAAAAATATGAAAAGTAAAGTTAGGAAACTGAGAAAAAAGAAATAGAGCAAAACCCTACCAGTTAAAAACAACATTAGTAACAACTAACCCCTTAGGTATGTCCCTAGACAACTAACTTTTAGAATTTTGATTGGTAACTATGTTTTCTCAATTTACAATCATATTTTTAATCCCAGAAGAAATGCATAATCTATTTTTGACAAATGCTGCATCCGCTGTCAAAGTTATATGAGTTTTCATGTGGACAACTTAGTGACCACCATTTTGGGTGTTTAATGTTATGTTTATGTGAATCTCAGATTTCAAGTGAGAAATGAAATCATTGAGTTGAATTGGCAACTAAAAATGGACACAATTAGATTGGTTGTGGAATTCCAAAGATTAAACTTTGCTAGATGGTGCTGAAGTTCTTTACAATGTCAAAGCAGCTAGTTTTGATATCCAACTTATATTTGGAACAATGTCTCATAATTTCTCATAAAGAACTTCTCCAACTAAAATTGTATCAACTCTAGAAACTGAAGTATTCCTTCTTTGAATCTTGAAGATTTTTTTAAACATAGCCAATTATATTTGCCACCTTTAGAGATATCTTTTTACTTTCCCTAAACCCACTGACCTGGAGGAGGTCATATATTTTGCTCAACTCTCATTCAAGAAGATGATTCAGAAAGAAATCGGATGGTATTAGTAGCACTGTAATTTTGCAGTCTAACATTATGGAGTGCAAAAACACAGTCACTGGCAACACTGAATTAGATATTGCCTATACATGAAGGGAAGAAAACAACACCTAAAAATCCACATAGAGAAAGCTGTGAGAGATTAGAACTAATTCCTGAAAGTTGAAAAAAAATGTTGTCCTTATAAAAAAAATTAAAAAGATTATAGCAAACAAAAAGTTTTATTTAGTTGACACTATTACTAAAACAAAAATAATACACTGTTATTTGACAGTAAAATTACTTTTCTTATTTTCATTCTTGGTTTATAACTCCAATTTCACCTTCAGTTGTTAAAAATCTTACAAAATCAGTGTAAATCTGCAGAGATAATGAAAAATAAATGACACTCTAAATTCTAGTCAAAGTTAACACTAGACCATTAAGATTTCAAGTCACAATGGGTTAGTTTCAACAGGTATACCATATTTTAGTACAGCATTGGGCAACTACAGGGAGAAAAAATTATTCAGACTCTCTGTTCCATTTAGGATTTTACTGAACAACTTGTACAAGCAGCTTCTGTCTCTTGCTGTGCTAGAGCATGGGAACTAATTCAGGCTTTATTCCTGTAAACTCTAAATGGGTGTTCCAGATGATTTTAATGTCTCTCTTTTAAAATTTCAGTATATTTTGGGGCACCTGGATGGCTCAGTGGGTTAAGCCTCTGCCTTCGGCTCAAGTCATAATGTCAGGTCCTGAGATTGAGCCCCACATTGGGCTCTCTGCTGGGTGGAAAGCCTGCTTTCCCCCTCTCTCTCTACCTGCCTCTCTGCCTGCTTGTGATCTCTGTCTGTCAAATTAATAAATAAAATATTTTTAAAAAATAAAAAATAAAGTTTTGGTATATTTTAATGATATCATGAATGATCAGTGCTGTTGATCATTCTCATTGCATCAAGTTGAAATGCTCCATTAGTCATTACATCAGGTTCTAATAAGATATAACTTTTTTGTAACATAATGCCTATTTATTAATTTGTATTTATCTTGTCTGGTGTATTAATACATGTTTTTCAGAAGAGGCATAAATTTGGTTAATAATTTCCAATAAAATTAGAAGAGTTATCTGAAACCTTTGAGACAATTTAGCAGAATGTTAATCTTCCAAAATCACTATGGTAATAATACTCTTCTAATGCAGTGAAACTTCATTATAGTATTCCTGAAATGATCTACAATCCATTACTTCTAGTAACTAAAAATTGTGCATTTCTTAACATCAATGTTACCTTGACATTTATAATTCACCATAATTTATCTGCTGAAAATTAATTTCAGATTTTCTTTTAAAACAATTCTAAATAAAAGGACATGTTCTACACAGAAGTAAAATCTATTGTCTTAATTACTCTAATTTATAAAACTTGGGTGGGAATAATTAATATAGCTTATCAACAACAATTTCTATCTTCATTGTAAAAAAAAAAAAAAAGCAAAATGGTGTCTTGTTTCATCACAGACCTGGAGAGAAAACAAGAGTGGCAAAGTAAAAATTAGCCCAATTATTATGGAGTATAGGCTAAAAAAATCAAATTGTATTGAGAAGAACCTGGAAATCTAAATTGATAGAGAGATGTGCTTTGTGCTTGTCAAGTAACAAACAGTAAAAAGAGTATATTTTTCAAACATATAAAGAAAATAAAAAGAAAATGAGAAAACTGACAACTTCTTGTTTAAAGGGTCTGGTTAGTAGATTGTCTTTCAATGTAAGATGGAGAAGTCAAACAGATACAGAAAAGACAATGGTTAAGGATTCCTTTGAAAGGCTGGTGATATATATTCTTAAGTACTTATGTTACCGGGAGATATTATTTTAGTTACCAGTACTATTTTTAAGGCTTAACTGAGAAAAAGTGGAAAGGCCAAAGAAATATTTGAAAGATAAAGGAAAGGAAGATTTAGTTAATGCTAATAAAAGTACAAGTGAAGAATTATTATGTCAATTTTATAGATTAACAAACTGAAGCTCATAAAGTAAAGTAATTTATTGAATGTCACACTGGTAGTAAGTGGCACCATGAAGATTCTAACATGTTTATCTGGCTCTTTGGTCTACACAAAAGCACGCTGCCTGGATAAATGGGGAGAAATTATTAAAACTGCAGAAGGACTGTAGTCTTTTCACTAAGAAAAGAAATATATAAATGTTGAAAAATCATCTGTTTACATGGTATCAGACAAATAATTTCTATTGTTTTCTTCCCATTTTTAATCAATTGTCCAGCTTCACATATACACAATCATATTTTCTTTGAGAATATTATAATTTACTACAAGGACACTGACACTTTGTCAGAAAGGCAAATGAGGAAAATGCAGTCTTAAAATACATCTAGATGGTGTTTAGGCATAAGGAAGAAATAATTTGCCTTAAATATATTAAGCAGTATATAAAAGTGGATCATAGGTTTCCTCTATGTGGAAGCAATAATATGGCAAAGTTCTCTTTTTATAAAAGATTTCATTTACCAACATCTGATTGCTACCTTTGACTGAGGTCATGAGATGTCTTTGTTACCTTGGATCTATTTAAAAACAAACAGAAAAACAAAACAACCCAAAAAGTATATATATTTCTTTCTGAACATTATCTTTTTTAAAAAGATTTTATTTATTTGACAGAGAGAGATCACAAGTAGACAGAGAGGCAGGCAGAGAGAGATGGAGAAGCAGGCTCCCTTGCTGAGCAGGACTCAATCCCAGGACCCTGAGACAATGACCCAAGCCAAAGGCAGAGGATTTAACCCACTGAGCCACCCAGGTGCTCCTCCTTCTGAACATTATCTTAACTGGATATAAAACCTAGAGCTGCTGTAGCCATTTTAATATTAATCTGAGAATGTAGCCATTACTACCCAGATGAGAGCAGAGATAAGGGAATCATAGAAATGTGGAGCTAAAACTTCTAAATTACATCAACCCTGAAGACTGCTGTCTCTGGACTTCAAGTTGTTTGAGGATTTTTTCCTTTTATTATTGAAAAAAATATATATATACCCACAAAAAAGACATGTATACTTATCGAGTGAAGTATTTTTATCATGTAGCATTTTATTCTGGTAACTAGCTACTTAAATTAACCCTGAGCAGCAGGTAAAATGTAGACAATCCCCCCCCCAAAAAAGGCAATCATCATTTTACTAGAAAATCTGTTCTAAACTTCATATTTCTTCCAAAACAAATGAATAAAAATAAAACATTATTCCAGTGCCAAATTTTGAGTAAATGATAATGGGATGTACAAATGACAAAAAAAATTTTTTTCCTTAAATCTTTACTGAGATCATTCCCTTTAGGATGGTAAAATTCTGTAGTTTCACAGCTGAGGGAATGATAGCAAAACAATATTCATTTACATTACTGGAATCATAAACAGGTAGTGCTGAACTTTTCTGGAAATACTAATATAAATACAGTGAACATTTGTACCATTTCACTGCACAGGAGCTCCTAATTTGTTCAAGAACAAAGGGTAAATTTGATTATATTTTTGAAATTGCAAAAATACATAAACTTTGCCAAAGATATAGAGATTATTCCTATACAGAATATATTTCTGGTATAATCAATCTCATCCACATGTATAAATTCAAAGAACTATTAAAGGGATCCACACTACCCAAAATGGAAACATAAGCACAATTTGTACTTTGGTGCCTTATTTTTCTTGGCAAATTAGTACTCTTTCTTTGCTCTACATTTTAAAGCAAAAATATTATTACCAATGCTTTAGCTTTTGTACTGTTGAGCAGAGGGGTCAAGTCATTTGTGTAAAGGCACGGGGCTACTGACGTAGCTGGGACACTCGCTCAGTTTTGTCTTATCCCAAACCACTATGCCACATTGCTCCCTGAAATACAAAGAATCCATTTTATTTCTGATAGGAAAATAAAGAAGGAACAAAAAGAGAATGAAAGAAGGAGGAAGAAATGAACGAAAGGGAGTAAAGGAAGCGAGGAAAGGCAGTTGTTCTCATGTGAGAACATAGTGGAGATAATAGTATCCGGGCAGGTTTATATGCAGAGGCTGTAGTTACTGATAGTATCTGCTACAGAGTAGGTAAAACTAAATGAGAAGTAAGATAAAGTTCAAGTGACAAAACAAGTCTTGAGAAAGTTATGGTGTTCTTTCATCACTTCCACCACAAATATCCACAGTTTAAGTAGAATAATATACATGATATTCAAATACAGCTTTATAGTCTACAGTGCCTCCCCTATTTCCATCTTTCTGATGAAACTGCCACCTTAATTCCTTCTTATATAGAAATTTGAGACTGTAATGACTGAGACATAGTCCTTTCTACAAAGGTCTTGCAGCCTGGTAGGGAAAATAAGAGAAATGCGTAAATGATGTATTGTGCAAGCTAGAGAAATGTTCCATGACAGATCTAAGGCCCAAATGCAACTGGAGTTCAAAGGTAAAAGGGTAGGCAGGAATTCAGAGATAACCATCCCAGAGATAGCTACTTGGTTTAATGTTTCTCTAATAAAGGCTCTAGGATTAATTATGCCCCAGACTAGAGTCACAAGAGCAAAATATAGTCTTATATCTACTGTGAACATCAGAAAAAAAAAAAAAAAAAGGACAGGTGGAATGCCTACCATCTATTGGCCATACCTGATGAAACCCAACCTGTTTACTCTTATCTTTTGACTCTGAATGCTTATTCATATAGAATATTTTTCTATGTGGCACACAGAGATAACTTATTGGGCTTCAGTACAGTCTACATCAACTTCCTAGTGTCGATCTACCTTTCCTCCATGCTGCCTTTTTTAGAATTACAATTTTTGGAATGTCCTTAATAGGCAGATAAAAAAAAAAACAAAAACAAACAAAAAAAAAAACTTCAGGGAAGAAGTCAATTTGAGCTGGACTATGGAGGATGACTAGTATTTCTACATGGGGAATAGAGGAGAAACACAGGTCAGAGAGAATGTATAACATGACTAAAACAGATGATAGGGTAGCATAGGTCATTTTCAAAAAGTCAGAAGTCTAGTTTCATTGGGGGCATATATTGAATGTAAAGGAATCATAGTAGATGAAATTGAGTGCCATATCATACACAAACCTAAATGCCAGAGCCAGTGAGTAATATGTGGGCTGGTGTAGGGGCCCAGGGCAGGCTGCCCCAAAATATACCACCTTTGCATAAAGATTATTTTGAGATAAAAGTAATAAAAACCTAGCAGATGCAAGAAAAGTATTCTGCCTCCCCATAACTGCGTAAATTTACATTGAAAAGTAGAGCCTACAACAGGAAAAATATTAAAAGAAGACCCCTTTTGAAGGAACTCATCTGCATAATAGAACCATATTGTTTTTCTAAACATCTTTCACCTTCTTGTTAATGAGTTTTCTCCCCTACCCCTTTCCTTAGCTCATATAAGCTTCACGTTGCCTCATTATCTTTGGGATTTCAGGTGTGTTGATTCTCCATATAGACACAAATCTATTAAAATTGATTTTCTTCTGTTAATGTCTCACGCCAATTTGATTCTAAGTCCAGCTAGAAGGAACATAGAGCAAAGGGAGGTCCTCTTCCCTGACACTGACAATGATGAAAGTTTTTGAGCATGGTGGTTGGCAACTTGGTCAGAGTTGGCTTAAGGAATACTTTTCTAACAGTGTGTATAGCATGCATTAGAGTGAAGTGGGCTAAGTGATAAGAAACCAATCAGGAGTCTCTTTGAATAGTACAGGATGTAAATTAATGAGAGCATTAACCAAAGCATTGGCAGTGAAAACAGAGAGGAGGGGACAGATACAAGAGATATTGAGGGATTAGAATCAAGAACACTTGGAAATAGATTTCATGTGAAGGGCCAGGGGGATCAAGGTGTCTGGGATGACTGAAGTGCTCAAACCTGAGTGACTGGGAAAGAGCCTGCACTGTCAGTAGGAAAAGGAAAATTGGGAATTATGGTTTAAGGAGGATGTATGTTGAAAGAACAAGGGGGATATCGAGTTGGAGATATGAATGTTGAATTTGGAAACATGGAGACTATAGTTGAGGGTCATGAATTTAAGGGTTGACTGAAAAGAAGTAATAGCAGAAGTTCCTGGACTAGACAAAATAAATGACATCTATTATACACAGTGAGAGGGAAAATAGGCTTCCAGACTTTGCGTAAATGGAGGTAAGAGTGGGAAAAAATGAACTAAGGCAGCTCAATAAATAGTACTGTGAAAATATATACATATAGCCTGAAAGAGAGACTCTAGCTGCTACTAGACAGAGAAATAATGTAAACCTCTGCTAAAGTGTCCCCAGAAGTGAACAGAAGAAAACAAAGATCTCCCCAAGAGAAGAAGAATAAAACACTGTTAAAGCTATAACCACAGCACACAAAATTAGGCTTAGCAACCCAGAATGTATTTGAAGGTATATAGATTTTTTTTATTATACATAAGCAGTTTCTGTTATATATTATATATTAGGCTTGGATTCATGTAAAGGTACAGCAGCTTAGCTTTAAACTGAACTTGAATAATCAATGAAGAAAGATTTTGACATATGTTCCTTTTACTTTAGTTCAAAGCATCATTAAATCAAATATAGGATGTATTTTTATTGTCCTTTGATCTATGTCTTCTGGGGATTTATAAATAACATTTATAGTTAGTCAAAACTGCATTTAATTGTATATTAGAGGTTTGGCTTAACTGCATAAAAAACAAGGACATTTAGAGTTAATGCTGAAAACATTGACCTTAATTTTTCCCATCAAAACCCTTGAGAAAATGTTATTTTTTTCATTTTTGTGTGTTTTTCATGTTTTTAGATAATAAGCAAATGTAAATAATCAAGGTATGAACTTGATGACCTGATGAAGGTGGACAAAAAGAAAGGGCTAATTGAGGAGAATGAATGAATTATGAATTCAAAATAGGGAAATTACTGCAAATCCTATACAGAGTATAGGATCCTTTAGACTGTCCTTTAGACTGGCTATAACTTTCTATAGCATTTGTTGTCTTCCTTCACAGGTAACATGTCCATTTGGTGAAACATATGGGGATTCAGTTTTGGTCTCTGGGATTTAGTTCTTCCATTTGTGAAATGAAGAAATTGATGAACTATTAGCTCAGTATTCCTGTGGTATCTAAATCTTTCCTTTAAAAAGTTAATTTTAAAAATATTTCTCTTATACTCTTAGTCAAAAATATCCTAAAGTTTCAATTCCATATCAAATAGGAAACCAGGTTGAGAAGCCCCTAGAGGAAGAAAATAGTTATCCACCTTTGATATCATACTCTTTAGATAGTTGCAGTGTCTGCTTAATTGTAAGCTTGTCCCTGGAAGGAAACTATGTATTTACTTTTATAGAAACTTGAAACTAAAAATCAATTGTCTTTAGAAATGTGGCTTTTTGTTGACTGAAATATTTTAAAGTGAAAAATGGTTGGGGGGCACCTGGGTGGCTCAGTCAGTTAAGCGTCTGCCTTTGGCTCAGGTCTCAATCCCAGGGTACTGGGACTGAGCCCCACATCAGACTCTCCACTCCATGGGGAGTCTGCCTCTCCCTCTCACTCTTCCTCTGTGCTTTCTCTTTCTCAAATAAATAAATAAATAAATAAAATATTTAAAAAATGGTTGGGATTGAAAGCTTCTTCAGTAGGTACAACTGGCCCCTGAACAATGTAGTGGTTATGAGTCCTGACCTCCTGCACACTCAGAAAGCTGGTAATAACTATTGAATCCACTAAACCTCAACTATTAACAGCCCACTGTTACTATGATCAGAAGCCTTATCAATAACAAAAAGTTGATTAGCACATATTTTGTATGTTGTATGTATTATAAACTATATTCCTATAAAAAGTAGCCAGAAAAAAGAAAATACTAATGAAATCATAAGGAAGAGAAAATACATTTACAGTACCGCACTGTATTTATTGGGGAAAAAAGTCAATGTGTAAGAGGACACATATAGTTCAAACCCATTTTAAGTGTCAACCACATTTCCTTTCCCTCTTGTATTTCCCTCACTCTGTCTCTACTATCTTATTCTGAACAATCACAGTGCCAGTTGGAACTGAATTCAGTTGTGGAACATGAGAAAGTTACACATTTATAACTGCTCAGCAAGTTGAATAATACAATCTGCAGCTTTCTAATAAGGGCCAAAATGGAAACTAAAGGATATGGCAGTATTCCATTTAGTATTTCTACATGCATCATTTTCCTGTCACAACGATTTTTTTTCAGTTCCAGCATAGAGTGTGGCTGCTTTTCAGACTGAGTTCTTTCAGAATATCACAATTGTTCTAGTTACGAATTGACCTATTTAAAACATATTCACTTAGCAAATGTTTTTAGTTCTGTTCCTAATAAAGTTTTTACAGTGATATTGCTTTGCATAGCTGTTACCCTTCTCTGAGTTATTGCTAATAGTCATAATCTACACTGGTCCTCCACTAGTTCTTACTACAGTAAATAAAGGTTCTTATCAGATAAGAGGGTTTTTTTTTTTTTTTGTACCTTTATGTTATCAGTCATTCAGTCATTAAAATTGGAAGGTAAATAGAGTTGCCTTGTTATTTATTATTTATAAAAAAAGATAAGTAACAAATAACACTCTTATATTTGTTCAGATTTCTTACTCTATCTGAGCTTTACCTATAAACACATTATGGAATGATTCTTTCTGGTAGAAATAATCTTTTCTAATGCTCACTTAAAGACGGGGGTAGGGGGACGCCTGGGTGGCTCAGTTGGTTAAGCAGCTGCCTTCGGCTCAGGTCATGATCCCAGCGTCCTGGGATCGAGTCCCACATCGGGCTCCTTGCTCAGCAGTGAGCCTGCTTCTCCCTCTGCCTCTGCCTGCCGCTCTGTCTGCCTGTGCTCGCTCTCTCTCTCTAACAAATAAATAAATAAAATCTTTAAAAAAAAAAAAAAAAGACGGGGGTAGGGGATGGTTGAACATGGTAATGGGTATTAAGGAGGGCATGGATTGCATGGAACACTGGGTGATATACACAAAAAATGAATCATGGAAGACTACATCAACAACTAATGATGTACTATATGGTGATTAAGATAACATAATAATAAAAAAATAACATATTTTTTTCCTAGGGCCATAGTGGGAGTCAGTGGAAGCTTGCAAACATGCAAGAAACAATCCAGTACCCAAAACCCCCACAATAGCCATAGCTTTCTTGAGAATGCTGACATAACATCATGAAACCTCAGTTTTCCAGCTTTCAAAATCTTAGGAGATTTTATTAAGTTAATTCTAAGTAGCAGAGAATTAACAAGTGCAATGTATCTACTCAGCTCAAAGGTTTAAGTTTTCATAAATTTTATATGAACATTTCATCACAAATTTATCTCTCTGTTCAGTTCCCACTCATCACCATCCCTTAATAAGTAGACATGGTTATTATCATGAAAGGTAAGAGAAACGGCTTTACGTAGTAAGCTTAACTCATAATCCAGAGCAGTTGCTTCTCACAATTCCCATCTTATAAACCTATTTTCTTCTTTTGGATCCTTGATGTTCTAAGATAAACATTCCACTCAATGAGCATTTCATTGTTCCTATATGGATCATCCTGATCCCTCTGGTTTTTGATGCTGAGAGTACTTAAAAAGAACTCCGTATGTCCTTTTCTGTATCTAGAATTATTGGATTACACTTGATCTTATCCAAAAGGCTGAGAAGTGATAGCATTATTGGATTAGATAAGAAGTAGACTACAAAAATATCTAGAAAAATCAATATAGATAAGGTACAAATACCCCAATCAAAAAGTAGGTTATAAAACATTATACAGTAAAAAAGACTGCATATCATTACCATGCAATACTTTAATTTTAGCTGAAGAAGTGGAGATACTATAGAACAGAAATACAGAAATTTAAAATGTGTAGTGGGTTATTTACTACAGGCTTGGTAGCAATTTCACCCAGTTTTCTTCTGAGTGTCCTTAATACTAGTCTTGCCTCATATATATTCTCAGTATAAAATAAGTTTTTATCAGTCAATAAAAATAATGTTAGTACAAATAAATCAGAGGATGAAAGCCATGAATGGATATAATACCAAAGAAATTTATAGAAAAAAATGATTGAACTTCACTATTTACCTTGGCAAAGGAAATGAAATATGATACTCTTCAAGGTTTACAAGGGTATATAAATAGCAAGTTCCATACAATTAAAGACAAAGTGTTGATTATTACAACTTTTCTATAAGGTAATTTGTCAAAGTTTACTAGTTACTTTAAAGCAAATGATTCTATACCTGGGAAATTATTCTAAGGAAAAAAATAGCAGAAAGGCAGTATAAGACTAATCCATAGTTTCTGTGGTCACCACGAATTATTGCCATAATTGTTTTAAAAAAAATGGCAACAGCTTAGAGGCTCAATAATGGGGAATGGGTTAAATAAATGTTAGTATATTTATGTAATGGAATAACTGAGAACAACAAAATTGCCTTTTAATACACTTAAGGAAAGTGCTTGTGATGTACTGTGAAGCAGAAAAGCAGGTTATAAATATACATGTACCAAAAAATTATAAAGACAGTGTTTATCTATAAATTTATCTATATAAAAGTGTATGTGTTAAACTATTTTTATTGTTAATATTTTTGCTTTTTTAATTAGCATATAATGTATTACATGTTTCAGGGGTACAGGTCTGAGAATCATCATTCTTACACAATTCACAGCACTCACCATAGCACATACCCCCCTCAGTGTCCATCACCTAGTCACCCTAGAACCTAGATGTCCATCAACAGATGAATGGATATATGCTTAAATATTAACAGTGGTAAGCTCTTGTTCCTGGGATAGATATTTTCATTTTCTTCCTTATATTTTTTCTGTAATTAATATCTGCAAGTCCATCCTATACTATTATACATTTAAAGTAAACTTTAGAAGTTTTATTTTAACTTAATTCATTTCAACTTTTATATAGTGGTTTTTAACATGATAAAAATATATGCAATGTTGGAAGAAGTTAAAATGTCAGAGTAGTAGGAAGACCCCATGCTTACGTCCTCAAACACAGGTAGATAAATATCAAATCACTCTGAACACCCAGAAAATCATTCTGAAGACTGAGAAAACATACTGCACAATTAGAGGGAGAAAAAAAGGCCACATTCATGGAATAGGAGATGTGGAGACATGATTTGGAATAGAAAAGAATCACTGGTGCTGCAGAGGGAAGGGATCCTTTATCAGGGAGAGAGGAGAGGGAGAGCATGAGAGCAAGAAAATGAGAGAGCAGGCCACAGGTCATTGTATAAAAAAATACACTTCCCCAAAACCATTGATGGGGAAAATGAGAGGGGCTGATTACTGCAAGCTTTTATAAGCAGCAAAGCTCAAAGTCTAAAGTTTCAGAAGTCCATGCCATCACCAAATGGGATTAGAGGTGTTCCTGTGGAAGAGTTCAGAGACCCAGGAGCAGACAGATGGTCCGAGGATACCCTGGGTCACAGTGCTCCAGAGAGTTAGTTCCCCTTCTTGAAGTGCATTTGGGAGAGGTGGCACTACCTCTCAGGGACAAAAGAGACAGTGAGCACCATTCAACTGCCCCAGTCATTAGCATACTGATAGAAACACCTGTTCAGGGCAGCTAACTTGGATGCTGACACTTTGCTGCACTTTACCATAAACTCCAAGTCCCTGCACATTTGTCTGGGACAAACTGGCACCAGCCAAAATATGATGAGACTCTTCCCCAGGGGATTAGCACAGGTCAGAGCTACGATGGTTCCCTAAGGTTTGGAGTTTTGAAACTCAGACAGCAGCCTGAAATAAAACACAAGAGCACTGTGCTGCTGGTGGCATATGGCTCAGACATGGACAGGGTGAAGGCAGGGAAAATCAACAAAAGCCAGTTAACAACAAGATATATCATAATAAAATTCACAAAATACAGAGATACGGAAATATTCCTCAAAGCAACATGGGAAAAGAAAGCCATAATTTAAGGGAAGCAGGTTAGCAGTAGATCTCTTCACAGAAATGTGTCAGGCCAGAATAGAGTGCCATTATATATTTAACATGTTGAATGGGGAAAATATTTATCCAAGAATACTTTATCCACCAAGACTATCATTCAGGATGGAAAGATAGATAAAGAGTTTTCCAAATAAAAACTAAAGGAGTTAGTGACCAGTAAACCAACCCTGCAAGTAATATTAAAGGGAGTTCCTTGAGTGTAACAGAAAATAAACTAAAACAGCAGACTAGAAAGAACAGGGAATCTCCAGAAACAAGAACTTTACAGGTAATAATACAATGGCACTAAATTCATATCTATTGATAATCACTCTGAATGTAAATGGACTAAATGTTCCAATCAAAAGACATAAGGTATCATAATGGATTAAAAATTATATGCTGCCTATAAGAGACACATTTTAGACCTAAAGTCACCTCAAGATTGAAAGTGAGGGGCTAGAAAACTACTTATCATGTTAATGAATATCAAAAGAAAGCCAAAGAACCCATACTTATATCAGACAAACTAGAATTTAAACTGAAGATTGTAAAAAAGAGATGAAGAAAGGCATTATATCATAATAAAGGGGTCTAAGCAAAACGATGTAACAATTGTAAATGTCTATGCCACCCATGTAAGAACACCCAATATATAAATTAATAACAAACATAAAGAAACTCATTGTTAAAAACACAATAATAGTAGGGGATTTTAACACCCCACCTGCAGCAATGAACAGATCATCTAAGAAGAAAATCAAAATGAAAACAATGCACATGGAACATTCTTCAGATCACATACTGAGTCACAAATCAGTTCTCAACAAGTATAAAAAAAGATGGAGATTATACCATGCATCTTTTCTGACCACAGTACTATGAAACTTGAAGTCAACTACAAGGAGAAGAAAAACTTGGAAAGACCACAAATACAAGGAGGTTAAAGTACAACCTACTAAAGAATGAATGGGTTAACCAGGAAATTCAAGAAGAAAATTTAAAAAGTATATTGAAGCAAAGAAGAAGGAAAACGTGATAGTCCAAAACCTTGGGGTACATTAAAAGCTGTCTAAAGAGTGAAGTACATAGCGATAATGGCCTACCTCAAGAGGTAAGAAAAACTCAAATACACAATCGAAACTTCCACCTGCAGGAACTAGTAAAGGAACAGCAAATAAAGCCTAAACCATCATAAAAAGTGAAATCATAAAGATTAGCTCAGAAATAAATCATATAGAAACAACAACAACAACAAAATTAGGACAGATCAATGAAACTAGGAGCTGGTTCTTCGAAAGAAGAATAATAAAACTAATAACCCCCTAGCCAGAGTTATCAAAAAGAAAAGAGAAAGGACCCAAATAGGAAATATCAAGAATGAAAGAGGAGAGACCACAACCAACACCACAGATAAACAGTTTTAAGAGAACATTATAAAAACTTATATGCTAAAAATTGGGCAATCTGGAAGAAATGGATAAATTCCTAGAAACATACAAACCAACAAAACTGAAACAAGAGGAAGTGGAAAAACATTTTTAAAAAATATATTTTTTTATTTTTTATAACCATATAATGTATTATTAGCCCCAGGGGTACAGGTCTGTGAATCGCCAGGTTTACACACTTCACAGCACTCACCATAGCACATACCCTCACCAATGTCCATAACCCCACCACCCTCTACTGACACCCCTCCCCCCAGCAACCCTCAGTTTGTTTTGTGAGATTAAGAGTCTCTTATGTTTTGTCTCCCTCCCGATC